>JAQIXN010001697.1:0-16100 GCA_034698145.1 Proisotoma minuta
TCATTTTTTCTTGAAAACGATCCGCATTTTTATTGTTCTTCTTCACACAGTTTTTTTAACAAATTCCGTTTGCAAATCAAATCAACGTTCCATTTATTTAAATACTTGTCTCTTTTCGAATCTCTTTATGACTAGCTTTCATGCCGTTACTTTTTTCTAAAACAAAAACTTTTCCGCAATAAATAAATCACCCAACAGAAAAACTTCAATTTTCTAACTTTATTAATTTTTGAAAACATGTAAACTGTCACTGAGAAAACAAAACAATAGCTTATTACCCAAATAATGAAACAATGAAGCAGAAAACTGCAAATTTAATTATGGACTGGTCAAATTGTACAGATTCTTCTTCAGACAAAGGGAATTAGTTACTTGTTATTCCTGGGTAGAATAAATTTTAGAAGACACGAAACTTTTGATGGTCGTGAGATGAAACCTCCTTGATAATTAATTTATGAGTAGAAACCAAATAATGTGTCATTTATTTTCACATAACCTGTCAATCATTTTTCATATTCCTGAAAAATTTCATAAAATAGTTTTGAAGAAGACAGTCCAAAATTTTTGATGACAGACAAACATTTTTTAAAAATCGAATTTATTTACTAAAATTTTAAGGCGTTTTTACGCATTTCATAACGAGTTTTAACAAGTGTGAAAAATGGCTTCACTTAACATTTGATTAATGAGAGAGAATTAAATCTATAAATCATTATTTTTACAAACCAGAAACCACAAGAATTTTCTTGAGCAATATTTGATCCAATATTTTTGTAAAAAAGAAGAAACGTATTGCAAAAAAACAAGTAAACATAGTTAGCCTTAAAACTTCTTAAAACACCCTTTAAATCAATTAGCAAATGGAAATTTTCTTGTAGCACGCATTAGCTGACAAAAATGGCTAATTAATTCGCCATACAGCAAAGTATTTTTTCATCATTAAATTAAGCTCAATTGAGTGGCTAGTGGCTACCAAAAAGTTGTAGTACAATAAGCCAACAAATACAAGTCACGTCTCAAGCGTCCCAACCCAGTTGAGAATCAAAGACGCAGCTAAATTGTCATGTCCGAACATTTTATCTTACTTTGATTTAGAATTTATAATTCATAAAATAAAATAAAATGGGCGAGTCATCTTTCTTCTCTTTGTTTTGAGGACGGATAATGGAAGGCGAAGACAGAACGCTGCAGAACAAAAGCAAAGTCAAATTTTAAAAATTCAATTGACCATTAAATCCAATGATCAATTCAATATTGTGATTGTTTGAAAGCGAGTTATACATTTCACCTTAACCCAATTACTTTTAAAAATTGATTTCAAAAGTGTACTGTGAAAAGTATTGCAAATAATTTCTCCAATTCTACTAATAAATGATGGCCAATTTATCTTTGACTAGTCCTTGTTAATTAAGAAAATGTCTTTTAAACTTTCCTTGCGTATAACAAGATCGACAATTAGGAATTTTGACCACTATCAAGGTCTGCACATTTCTCACCACAAAAACCGCAATATGTAACCAAATGTCTGCAAACAAATTCAATAAAGAAAACAAGAGTTTCATGTAATAAGTACGCATGTTGTTGTATCAGTTTAGAAATCAAGCATTACTTAATTGAAACATAAGTTTTAAAATTGTACATATGTAACAACAAGATTTTTAATATTAATTATAACACTTGGTCTGCCCACATTGCAATTCAAGGTAACCTTCTGAATCAACTAAAGAGTGGAAGAGCTACTGCTCATCAATTCGGCCAAAATAGTTGACAAAAGCATAAGGAAGCAGTATTGAATGTGATAATGTGGGGGCGTATATTGAATTCAAGCATTGAAGTTTTGTAAAAACAGTCTAGCATTTATTTGCATGATTGAGTTCCGCAAATATTATTATTATCCTCCTAATTACTACTGTTGTACGATTGCCAATAAACGTCATCTTAAAATGGAGATTTAAGTACGGGAAAAATGATCCATGATTTATTGATATATGGGGTAAGATGATAAATTGATACTATAATTGATATAATTAGTTGTGGTCATTATTCATGTGTTATAAACATAGTTTCGTTTGAACATGACAATGACACTCCAAGTCAAATTGTCAATGCCGAAAAATATGTGAAACTAATTGGTGTGCTTTAAAATCTGGTCTCGTCTGATATTTTTGAGAACAAGGAAGTTATATCTTAATCAGTTTTGAACATAAAGTAAATGCTGTTGAAATTATCATGCATCAATAAATATTTTAGGTGATCCACTTGCATAGAGAGCTCTAAAAAAAATACAGAAATGGACTGACAGTGACATTGAATTAGCCTGAAAGGAAGGTGCATACTATGCACTGCATAGTATCTATCTGACGAGATGGAAAGTTAATGGATGTAATTACATTTTAGTACGCTTTTTTTGTTCTCTGTGTGGCAAGTAATTTACGGACTGTCAACTGCCAGAAAAGGTGTAACATTTTTAAAGCAAATGGAAGATAAGATAATTTTGCATCAATTCATTTGTTACTTATATGCACTGTTGACAAAGAGGTTTTGTCTAAAAAGCTTTTAGCTCAGGACAGAAATAAAATAGATAAAACTACCAGCTCACTATTTTATACAGCTTGGCAAATAATTAAAACAGTCAAACTATATAAGTATCGAAATTAAAATTTTCTTTGTTGCCGATTCTTTTGTTTATAAAAAGTTACAATTGTTTTAAAAATATGAATACTGAAGAAATATTCATGCATGTAACGAAATAAATTAAGGGTACATAAAAACCTCATGATTATATCCAAGGGACATCTCTGTGTAGGTCTGTCGTGTCAGTATACATTAGGGTCATGGTCAACATGATGCTCAGTTGAATTCCAATATTAGCACACCTTTATAATGCATCATCACCTGGCTTATCTTCATCAGTTGGCCTGAGTGTGATCAAAGTGATGATACATACATATTCTATCCAACGTCAACAATACTTGTAAAATTTAACTTAATTACTCAGAAGGAGTTTGATAAGTTATCAACAGTGTCATTCATCCGTTACCTGTCTCATATAAATAGAAAATCAGGATCGACATTCACTCAACACGTTTCTCAAAAGTTTATTGAGTATAAAATCAATTGGTTCTTATAATTATGGCAGACCTCATAAGCGGAAGATGGGAATTAGTTTCCAGTGACAAATATGACGAATATCTTAAAGCTGCAGGTTAAAAATCAACAAGTTTTTCTTTTTCCTCTGTGTTTTATAATTAATGTATGCTTCTTTTACAGGTGTAGGAATGATTCAAAGAAATATCGCATCCAAAGCTCATCCAACAATGGAATGGTCAAATCAGAATGGGACGTGGACCCAAAAAACATTAACGACTTTTAAGAAATTCCATATTGTTTTTGTATCAGGGGAAGAATTTGATGAGGAACTTGCTGATGGAAGGAAATCAAAGGTAATATATTACTTATCTAAATATATGTGGCTAATTTTATTTTTTACATAGTCTGTAGTGATCATCGAAGGCAATAAGTTGACCCACAAAATAAGGGTAGGAGAATCAGAATCAGAAGTTATTCGTATTTTTAATGACAATGAAATGACAACTACATTCAAAGTTGGAAATGTTGTCGCGACCAGAGTTTTCAAGAGATTATGAATTATTGAAAGAAAATAATACAAATAAATGTTGATTGTAAAAAAGTATCATGGAATTAGTTTAACAATGTTTCGATAAGTAGTCCATCCAATCACGACAATCGCTGAAGTCACAAATAAAATTGTCAAAATGATTGTAGTTCGACCTAAAACAGTATAATTTTTTTTTAAATAGTCATGATCGCAAATGAAAATAAGCTTCTTACTTGCATGATGCATCCACTTAAAATTCAGCCACTCTTGGCATTCTGCATCAGTGCCATTTGAGGATGTGACATTATATCTGTAGTAAAGCTCTTCATCAATAACGTTTGTTCCATTGATAGGGACGAAATCAATCTCTCCAGTGGCATTTTGATAGTCTTGATAAATTTCGGCATCGTAGGACATGGTCTCATTGTCATAGCCATCTCCCTTGTCGTCAATTGGCTTGCTGCTGGAAGTACTCACGGTTGCCGTTGTGCTCGGGCTTGGTTTCGTTGTAGGAATTGTTGCAGTTGTCGGCCCTTTGGATTTTCATGGGATATTAAAATCCTAAAATGTGCATCTAAAAGTATGCTTCTTTACCTGCTTCAAATGCTGGAACGATGAAGAGTAGAATTAAAAATATTTTATCCATGCTTTTTGTCGACAATTTCGAAGAATTTGATCAAAGATGCAAAAATAACAACTATCTTGGATTAAACTTTGGAAGAAAGGTTTAAGACTGCGACTAAAGAATGAATGCGTCGTAAAATACGCTAAAAATTTCAGCCTACAAACATTAAGGAAAGGAAGCCAAGTTAACAATTTGGAATTTATATCAAACAAATCAAATTACAATGAGGAAATTTAAATGGCCGGAGAAGCAAAGCTAATTAAACTTTCCTTTGGACAAGGGAACAATTTGGCATTTTGCCAATCAAAATAAACTGGAACTCTTAAAACTAAACAAAAATGTTTTCAAAACAATACTCCCCATTATCTTCCTTTATAATTGTTCTGGTCAAATTGAAAATGTAAAATAAATCCAGTGCCAAAAAACTTTCATAATCAATTCTTGAAAATAGCAAAACTCGTATTTAACTTTAATTGAACGATTATTTTTTTATTCGAATAAACTAACATGAGAACCAATTTAATTGACAAAATATAAAATACAGAATGATTTTTAATAACGCCTAATTAATAAATCATAAATATCGTCGTTTGCGAAGCTATTAATTCTCGAAAATGCGTCAATTTTTCATAATCATATATTATAACCATATCATATTACTTAACAATTATATTTAGTAGTGAGCACCAATAATGCGACAAGAACATTATCGTATGTTGTATTTTATCGAATTTACTTTTACCTAATCTTCCCAAAGAAAACTTTCATTTCGCCTTATCCTTTAATATCACACATTCTTGTTGACAAAATCAATTTTGATACATGTATATTTAATGACTGTTAACTTATTTTATCACTTATGAAACGTACATTTAAACGTATGACAACTTTGTTACAGCTCATCACTGGCACTACAATTATGGCATTTACAAACTAAGTTTAACACTATCTAAATATCCTAATATACTAGCTACAATAATCATTTCAGAGAGAATTTCATAATTGCCAATAGTAGTTATATTTAGTCTATTAATTCTATTTACGTAATAGTGATCAAGTACTATTCCCTTATTTCAGATCAAGAAATCAAATGAGAAATCAAATTGATACCACCCAAAAGATGCTATTCCAGTTTTATACATAGAACATATAATATATTTCAGATTTTAACTCAATGTAAATTGATAATTTTAGGAACAGTGAAAAAGACGCTTTGAGAGATTCTACTTTTCTTTGCTGGAGTTCAGATATCAGATCAGATCAGTTGAACCACCATCAATCAATCTTTACTTAGCTTTTATATCAGGTTGGTTGATCTGAAATTTTTCATACAAAAATGGACAGAATATAATGGACATTCACAGAATAATAATAGTGGACATTCAGACATTAGACAAGCCACTTAACCAAATTGCATACCGAAAAAATAAAGAAAATTGCAAAACTAAACAAAAATCAAAAGTTTGAATTCTTAGGCAGCTTCCACTTTCATCCTTTTCACATGCAGATGCATCCATAACGTTGAACGGTGAAAGCAAATAACAAGCTGTTAAACTTTGTATACTAAAAAGCAGTACATAAATCTCAGTAAAGTAGACATTAATTTAAATAGTATATGAGATTACAGTTCTAACAAAGGTAATATATTAAATTCTAACACAATCACAGGAACACTCTTGTTGGAGTGGATGAAATACTTGGAGGAATGACACAGAGAGTTGATTAACACCAAAAAACGAACGGGGGGAGTGAAGAGTAGCGGTGAAGATTCATTGATGGGAGAATTAAAATGTTGGATTAGCACTGGAAATGGAGCAATTAACAAAGCATTTAATTAAAAGCCAAATCATAAATCACGAAAACTGACAAACTTATTTTCTTTCTCAATCATTTCAAGTGATTATCTACCCTAATTGTCTTTTTTTTTTGGAAATTAAAACAAATGCGATGAAGCTTACAAGGTGTGGTAGTTTCTGTCCATTCGGGCTCTGTAAAATCTCCAGATTAAATATCCCAGACCAGACATGCAGAGAGTGAATACAATTCCACCTAAGATTTCAAAAACGAAAATATTTTGCCAAGAGTCCATAATCTGCATAGAAAAGATGCGACGTACCAAAGAAGCTGGCAAAGCTCATTCCACCACCTCCTCTTGGCTCTGGCTTTGCCGTCGTGGAACTAGTTGGTGGAGAAACAGTTGTGACATTTGTGGGGGTCGTCGTGGTTGTGGGCACCGGGGCCGTCGTAGTGGTTGTAGTTGTAGGGCTGGTAGTAGTTGGGATCTGAGTTGTTGTAGAACCGTTTGTTGTTGTTTTTGGGGTCTCCGTGGTTGTCGTTGTCGTTGTCGAAGGTGATGTCGTAGTCGCAGTCGTAGTAGGTGTGGTTGGGACTGAAAATAATAAAAAAAATCGGCATATAGACTTTATATGTCATATCAAAGATGTGAAAGTTCTACCTGGTGGTCCAGTTGTAGGTACGTCACCATTGAATGTTTTGATGCCTAAAAAAATAGGAAATGAATGTTTCATGAAAAATTTATTGTACTCTGGTGAAAATTACAGTCGTCAACAGTTAACAGCTTATGCACAGATTCGCCAAGGTCAGGTTTTGAAACGCAATTATCTCCTCCCGTATTATAAATGAACGTGCAGTTTTCGTTTGCCGTTTTATTTGCGACAGTCAAAACACATTGCTTACAAGACTCCACGGAATTATTTACAGAAAGCAAAGCACAAGGATCTTAAAAAACATTGATTTTTTTGTTAAGACATTGCATGCAATTTAAAAAAAAATACCTTTATCCTCTGCCACGACGAGCATAGACGCCACCAAAAGCACCGCAATTCCGAACGCGTACGTTAATGACTTTGACATCTTGGCTGGAATGTTGTCGCGACGCACCTGTAATTAGAGAAAATGATGATTGATTTAAAGTTCTGCTGTATTAATAGCGTGTGTTGTCTAGTGTTATATGATTTAAGTAATGTGACATATTTTTTGTGGCTCAGGGTTTGTAGAACAATATTGAATGTTGTTTTCTGGAGCATCTAATGGTCGATAAATCGATATTAAGATAGCGTGCGAAATCATTTCTCTGTCAATTACTACTCATTTAATAATATCTACTTTGCAAATATGGAAAAAAATACTTACCCTAATACTTTTTGTTGAACCGATTTCAAAGATTTACTAAGCTGATACCGAATCGGTATTACCGATATTGATACTGAATCGTTCTAAATGTAGCGGTCCAAAGTCCGTCGCTTATGAAATTCAGATTTGTACGAAACTTTGCCTACTAATTTATTGATGTTAGGAGGCAAGTAACCCGTAAGTAATAATGCTTTAAAAATTACTCCTCCCCCTTTAGAGGGGACTTTCCGACGAGGGGTGAAGTGGTATTTCTTGTTTTCTGGGTTTTATATTTAGGTAAAACATATATTTCCTATTCTAAATTGAAATTTTATCAAATTTTACACCGTATATAACCAAAAAAAATTTAAAAAACTTCAAAAATTGGGTGTGGCCCATATACCCTAAATCTCTGAAACGACATGGTTCCCGTGCCACACCACGAATGAAACGATCATATTCGAATAAATTTTAAATTATCTTTAAAATGATACCACTCTGATGTTTGGTCGAGCACGGGAACCACCCTTTCTAAGGCTTAGAAGTTTCGAGGGGTGTGGCTAAATTTCGTCAGTGCCGTATACTGAACACATTTGTTTAGTATATCAACTAATATTTAGTGGCATGAAAGCCAGTAATGTTGTTGGAAGGTCTATTTTATCTATTTTTAAATATTTTTAAAAAGAATATTTTGCACACTTAGAAGAAATTGCCTGTTTACTTAAGGAACTTAAGTGCTCATGAAGAGTTCTGAGTCCGGCACTGGAGTCAAACTGGCGTCAAATTTAAAATGTCTCACTTTCCCATTCATTTGGGGTAAATTAGGACTCGAGTGAAATTGGCCCGTTACATTTGGAATGATTCTACTTGTTTACTTAGAAGCTAAATATTTAACCAACCCGGTGTGAAAAGAAAATTGGAAAAGTGAGAGTAGATTATTAACTGACTGCATGAAACGTGTAACTGAACTAGCAAAGTTGTAAAAACAGGTTAAATGTTATAGCATTGGTAATGCAATGCATATATTTGAAGTTTGATAAAAACAAGGAATCAAGTTTACAGCCCTATCCTTTTGCTTTTCTAAAATGGAATTGTCAACCAAAGGACAGCAGATGAAAGAAAAATTGGTTTGATTATCAAATCTGACAATGCATTGTTTAAAAGGTTTTAGGCTACTTGCATTTCCGTTGCTTTATCAGTGATATGAAAATTGTGACCTTATGTCAGATTTATTCTGGAAGCTACTAAAATTGGGATTGCTTCCATTCAATGCCTATATGTTGATATCAGTTGGACTCCTTAATTTCTTTCAGACAGATATGCTAATTATTTAAGTAGGTAGCAGTAGTTCAATAATCTGCATCTATTTTAACAGGACAAGAAAACAAAGCTTATGTTTTAAATGCATTTATAGTCCAGCGTGCAGACAAAAATTAAAACACGCCAGATCAGTCAAATCGCATTTGTAATCAAAACCAGATGAAAAATGCGTTAGCTAGTAAAATTAATATTCCTAATATAAAATAGAATATATTAACATTATTAACTCACTCACCAAAGCAAACTGAAATTTGATCTGTGGTATAAATCTGGTATCCGGTTTCCTCAAAAGTGATAACAGAATAATGAAACACAGAGTTACGTTGTACGTTTTATTTTTGTCTCAATTTAGAAAGAATGCAAATAGTTCTGGATTTATTTTGGATGAATGTTGATTCTTTTTAAACCGAAAAACAATAAAATGAAAATGCCACTTAAACTTGGTAAAAGTCCATTAATTTAATAGTCTCCAACTACGCAAAACAATATTTTTTGGCATGAAAATCCTGATATCACCTCGTGAACTATGGATAGAAAATTCTGGTTGACAGATGCAACCTCATAAAAATTAATACATTAGTATTCGGCAGTCGTTAAACTTAAATAAGTTATAACGAACAACGAAACACCAATTTTTTCAAGTTTTAAAATTAACTGAGAATGCATAATACCTTCCAATAGTTTTTTTATAGTTTTATTTTGCTATTTTTCGCCGCATTATTATTGGCAAATTGATGAGAATATTTACGTGAAAATGAATATGCTTTTAAGAGTATTAACATGAATTGCGTTTTGTAATATAAACGGAAGAGAAAAATAAAACATGCGACGATTGACTATTAAATATACAAAACGCTTCGGGTTTCTAAACTTGCATGATACATTGAAAACAAAAATCTATTTAGATAAAACTAACATTCGAACAAAAAAATGAATCGATAATTCAAGTCATCCACTCAGAAATCCCACTCGGACTTCTGCAATAAATTACAACTAAATTGAAGGTCACATTTAGGTATCTAAATATTTCTGAGAAAATACCACGTCTTTCTCTCTTTGTCGTTCTCTACACGATCATATTAAAAATTGATCTTTCTTATCTTCGCTAAGCATGCACAGTGAAATACCACAAACCATAATGTATGCACATATGTATATATATGTAATATTGATGGAGTTACATTAATTTCCCTGATTCGTATTATTATGGAAAATAACCGCAAAGTTAATATAATTTTCCCAATATTGAAAGTTTCACGAACAAGCAAATTTAATCAAGAGAAACTAGAGAAACCATGAAAGAATAAGAATATTCCGGAATGCATTACAGATTACAGATATAATATTGATTCGCGTTAATTTTAATGTTTTAAAGTGTTGTTTAATACCCAAATATATGCTCAACAAACATTTACTACATCCCTGTAACTTATGCAACTGTGAGTTGTAAAACTTTACAGTTGAAACGTGCAAACATCGCACTTTTCTTAAACAACCAAACCCTTTCCCTTACCTTTAACCAATGCTTTCTCCGAGTCCACAAAACGCCGTCCCAATGTTCTTTTTATTGTTTCTGCCGTTTGTTATTTAAAGTTTAAATAAACTGAGGTCAGTGTCGTGTGGCCTGACCAAAACTTGTGGCGTATAAAATAAATCCAACAAGTTCCCGTCTTTCCTCTGCAATGTAACACGTAGAACAGAATCCCGTTCACTTTTTGCTACCAAAAGAGTTGTACTACTACTTGGTTGGATATAAGTATGTGGCCGAATATTCGTCCCAGCTTCTATACGTAATACTACTGCCTACGTAGGTTTTGTCCAACTTGGAGCTTCTATCCTTCTAACTTCTAGTCTGACGATATCATTTTCCCTATGAATGAGCATTGGGGCTTTCTTCTCAACGCGCAAAGTGTTTCCATCCACTGAGAGTTCACAGGATTGGAAATGGAACCCAAGAGAGAGATGGAGTTAATTTCTCCGGTTCTATTTTCAAAGGTTTTTTTGTATGCTTCAAAAGTAGCTTATGCTTATAATAACAACTTCAGTCAACCGCACTAGGTGCCTAGAGAAAGGAAAGGATTGAATGGATTGAGGTGTCAAGTATTCAGATTCCACAGGATTATCACAAACACAAATCTCAGCATATAAGCATCAGCCTAAAACTCATTTTAAAGTTTGGAAAAGTAGAAATAAATAAAAGAAAGTAGTCTCATCAAAGTTTTCACAATGATGGAAGTTGAAGAAAGGACAGCATCCACGATGGCTAAATTAGAATTGGTGAAGGAAATCAAGTAATGGCACAAATTAATTAGGGAAATAATATTTATATAATTTAATATTGGTTTGGTATGAAATAGGTCTAAAACATTGCAAATGTTGCAAATGAAAGAGCAGCTTCTTGATGAGGTTGAGAACTGTCGCAAAGAAGAACGCTTTCTCCAGGATTATCGTTCGGAAATGGAACTTTTGATGCAAGAAAAGATGGCACATGTTGAAGAATTGAGACAAATTCATGCAGACATAAATGCTGTAATTTCCAAACATTAATATTTGTATGAATATACAAAGAACAATGTACATACTATAATGTACGATTTACTTTATCCTTAGATGGAATCTCTCATAAAACAAACAGAGCAGGCACGGTCAAGATCAATTGATGCGGCCAAACGGCTGCATCAAGACTTTGGCCCTGTAAAAGCTGAAGTTGATCGACTAAGACAAGCATGTCTTGGATTAGAACGGTTGCCAGAACTGCATGAAGAAGAACCATCCATCATTTCCTCGGAACTATTTGATCAAATCCCAACTTGGTCTCATCCCCACCCCCCGCCCCAAAGGGAAGAGGTCATGCAGGGAATGTCATATCCCCAGCATCAACATCAACAACCATCTACTCCACAACAACAGGCGGCTGCTGCGTTTATAATGAGTCAAAATCCTTTGGCAATGATGCAATCTGCGGCTGCGGCAAAGCAACAACAAGAACGACCTCCGCCCCCTCATCTACCCCAACATTCTGGACCCACCCCTCCATTCAGGTTACAAACGTATACATACATACCACTTTTACCAGTGCTTTCACCATACCTAAATATGCCTTTATTTGATTTTCCAGACAACAACCACCACCAATGAAGTCTTGCTTATCTTGTCATCAGCAAATCCATCGAAATGCACCAATTTGTCCACTTTGCAAGGCCAAATCACGATCTCGTAATCCAAAGAAGCCAAAGAAAAAGGAGTAGAACGAAAATTCTAATTTCCCAAAGTAATCAGTATTAAATACTTAACGACTTTGTAGCGTTGTTTCATCCAATGAAGCAGCTTTGATATGAAGCTATTTAAATTTACGTTTCCTGCAGTAAACTACTGTTTATCTACTTATAATACTCCAAAAATACTTGAGCATCAAGTGCCAATTTAAATGCCAAATCTGTTGTTGTACATTGCATACTGTAAATACTTTTCCCATGATTCAATTCTCATATCAAAAGTATTTGCTCTACTTAATAGTAATTGTTATAATTTGGTTTTCTGTTTTAGTACAATGACATTTCTATTGTCTATACCACAAACCTCTAGTTTTACTTGCTTCTATATTTTCCTCATTTGTAATAATTAATTTGAGCAAGTGTAAAAAATTACGTGGCTATTTTTATTTATTATTTATAATAAAATTAGACTATAGCATCTTAAGATTTTGGGTCCGTTTTATAACATTTTTAAATCTAAAGTAAGGAGGGATAATATTGTTCGCATACCGTTTTTTCTCTCATTAAAATGACAAATAAAAAGCTTGGTTTGAAATTGAATACTTTTCACGGTTTACAATTTTGTTGACATTGAATGAATGATACCTATTATATGTTTCTTGAAAACTTGACATCTTGTGGTTTCGTCGCATGTTGTATTGCATTGCTTAAAATTTACGCAATAGAGTTAAATAATAGTTCAAAAATATATCAAATTAAATATGTTGGCGACATTAATTTCAAACATTTATAAAACATATCGACTGATGGTCTCCATCATCTCAATTTACTCAATTTTAAGAACATGAAGCTCGCCGGAAATGAAATGTCACGTTTGTATTGGAATGTAATTCTATAACTTGTCAAAATTTGGAGCAATCCAAATTGTTTTTATGTAGCCCTAAAACATGAATTTGGTCGAGTAACTTTATTCGAGTTTCGGATTTCCACATTTTCAACCTTGAATGAATTTAGTGACAAACTCGGTGGACACTAAATGACATTCTACATTCTATTAGTCCATTCCACACTTTTTAATTACATCTTTTATTTAAGTTCCTCTAAACCGGTATGTTTTTCATGCTACGTTAGCTCAATTTAGTGTTTGTTCAAACAAAGCATGGTTAAAAATCATAAAGTTTGCGAATTTTCTCAAGACAATCATCCATCATGGTTTTAATGGTTTTGATGCCTTTTTGCCTACACATTTGGTAATAATGAGCTTTTTAAACTGCATGCAACCTTCTACTTAATGTAGTTAATAGATATTTACCCTCGTTTTTACGTAGCACAAAACTTGAGCAAAGCAGATTTATCTGTACAAATATTTCATTACATTATGAAAATCTAGTAAAGCAAGCTATTATTGGAATGTATAAAATGTCTCATTTCTCTGCATCTTTATAAAAAGTATTTAAAATACAAGTCTGCGCATGGATGATGAAAACCCGAACCGGACAATCTGTGGAAACTACCCGGGTCTCTAAGATTGTCTCTGCTCTCTGTATACTTAAGAGTAACAGTGTTAGAAAATGCTGTGTGTGAAGTGAAGAAAGGGTCATATCCTCGTAGATAAAACTAAGCCTCAACTTGGATGGATTTAGACAGAAATGCATAAATGCTGACTACACTGCGGTATTTCCATCAGTCTGCCTTTTCATACCCTTCCACAACGTTTCCTTTTGTATCGGCAGAGTCAGTGTTACATTTTGGTAGGGACTTGCACAATTTTTAACAAACACAAACACCGCAGTCTCTTCGCACTCGCCGTTAAGTTAAGTTGGTTGACAAGGGTCTTTGTTCCATTGATAGAAATCCCACTCTCATTTTCCACGCTTGTATATAAAATTACATTTGTGTAAAAGTTGAATGGGTCAATGCAGCTATTTGATATTTACTCGAGTCGAATTGGAGTGGAGAAAGTGGACAAATAAATGATCAAAATGAGAAGTGCTAAAATGTGGAGGACTCGTTTGAAGCCCTTAATTTCCAGCTTGATTTTATTTGGTCTGGGTGTCACAACTTGTCTAATGTTTGTGCAAATGAGTCAAAGTGAAGTGGACGGTCCTGCAGTTTACACAAATAGTCAAGAGTATCAATCTCCCCAGCAGCTAATTTTACAACAACAGACAACTCCTTGTGATACGAGTGTCACCGGCAGTTCCAATCACTTCCAAAGAGCCTCTAGTAAAAAACGAAGAAGGGTAGCAGTAGACAATAGCGATTATCCACAAAAATCTTCCGAACCACAAGGAATTAAGTCTTCTGCTCACAATGAGATATTAAAAAATAATGATATTACCTATAATAGCAATAATGAAATCGGGGATGGGGATGAAGGGCCAAGGGTTTGGGTTGTTACCCCCACTTTTTATAGGCCAGAGCAAAAACCTGAATTAACAAGACTGGCTCAAGCATTACTTCCACTTCGGCATTTTGTGTATTGGGTCCTAGTTGAAGACATTAGTCATGGCAGTAATCATAGCTTTAGCGAGTTGGAATACTTTATGAAAAGGTTTTCCGATATTAATTATACGATTTTAAAGTCGCTTCCTCCTAAACAAAATACGAAAATTGTTGGAAGACCAAGAGGTGTTGGAGGGTAAGTATCTGTATTTATTATCATTATTTGTTTTTCTCTTTGCATGAAGGTCTTACTACCTTACTACTCGTCTCATGTATGGCATTTAAGCATTTTATTTTTCTTCTTCTTTTATTGCATTTAGTCGAAGAGCTGCAATCGATTGGCTAAGGAAGCAATACGAAGACGATAAGAGAAAGTCAGAAGTCAATGATGTCGTGTATTTCGCGGATGACGATAACACGTATGACTCGGACATATTCAGACAGGTAAGCAAAATTTGTTTAGCAAATGCACTTCATAGAGTTTCCATACAATAAAATATGTATTTAACCCATCTTTTGGGTGTGTCAAATGTCAACTAAGGGTTTGGTTATGTTAAATTGGTTCGTGTGTTGCAAAACGTGGAGATCAATAGAAAAGGCATCAATAATCTAAACCTCATTTACAAAGCCAATGCAATAAGCTTTCCATCCAAATCCAAATGGAGAAAACATCAAGTCCAAAGTGTTGAGCAAGCATTTGGTTACTTTTTGAGTTTGTTTGAATTCTTGGCGAGTGAATAGTCACGTAGCACTTTTATAGTGGTGAAAAGTAATTGGATGCTAAAGTGTCAACTTATTATTTGTTTAATATTTTATAGATGAGATGGACAAAGAAAGTGTCCATGTGGCCCGTTGGATTGGTCACTGACTTTGGGGTGAGTAGCCCAATTGTCCAGAATGGAAAAGTTGTTGGATTTTATGACGGTTGGAGTGGCCTTCGCAAGTTTCCGGTGGATATGGCCGGATTTGCAATCAACATTCAACTTTTCCTAGAGGTAAGCACAATAATAATATATAAACATCTTTTTTGGGGAAAATAAATACTTGAGTTGAAGGCTACATCATACAAATAATAATTTATTATAATTCCTTCTTTGAGATGTGTCACATGCATATTTAATCATTTCGCAACTCAAATTAATCGATATATCTGTACATTCTTCAAAGTGTTTGTTGTTTGTTCACTTTAGAGTGAAAGCTTTCTCAAAATCAATTAGGTTATGGAGCATTTACTATTTACCAAACCAAATGATAACACTTTAAACGATAACATTTTCAATTCCTTCATCAGACCTATTATTTTTAATGGCTAAGTTGTAACTGGAAGGAAATAATACATGAGATTTGTTGCCCGAGTCATCAAATTTTCTAAGACTCTTGATAGCTCGCAAAATGTGCATTGCATTGGCTCATTTATTATTTTCCAAGCTTCTTCGATCCATTAACGTTGATGTAAAGACAAATTTTATTAAGGTTTGATGTCGATACAGAACGCAAATGTCAGCAAAGCACGCAATGAAATTACAAACTATCCCTAAATGCCAAATTTGCCACCCGTAATTAATCTCGTTTGGATATACATGCGAAACACTAGGAATGTCAAATATTATTTCACTCTTAATCCATCATCTTACAAGTAAATATAAAAATTCCCAACATCATACAAGCAACCATACAAAAAATCAAACTAGTATTGTTATTGTGTCCACATATGTCACAAATTATCTGTTTGGTGTACCTGATC
>JAQIXN010001698.1:0-16100 GCA_034698145.1 Proisotoma minuta
GTATTTTTTTTTGTTGCTAACGTCAAACAAATTATCAACATTTTGACGATTTAAAACATCCTTAGCCTCACCTTAAAAAATTATTTTGGCTGCTTGTTTGACTGGACAACAACATTTTTTTCTTTCTCTCTTCATCGCCCACTTTCCATAATAATATTTATCCAAACTACATATATAAATTCTTGAGTGGACGCATGGACGAGGCAACTAAATTAGAATGCATCCTGTTTCATTAAGATTGTGCGGGTGATAACCAAGAAAAGACAACAATAACGAACTTTGGCGTCCATTCGCCATATGCTTTCCCTTCTCAAAAAAAACGTTGGTACAAACTTTGTAAAGAGCATCATCTAGCATGAACAAACGTATTTATGCCCAAGAAAAAGAAACAAATTATAAAAGCATTACATAAATCGAGTACAATGAGGTCGCAAAATATTTTGTGGCCATCAAATCTAAGAATTTAATAAGCGCATATAAACACGGAAAGCAGTAAATTATCTCCAATCATTCACCCCGAGAGTTATTATGGTTGCACTTTACAATAGTTCACAATGTAATGGTGCCATTGGTTTGTGATTTTATTGCACCGCAAGAAAGAGTCTGGACGCGTAATGTTTAGAGATTGGAATTGAAGCCGGCCCAATCTATTTCCAATATACAAAGACCGACAGAGCGTAAAAATAAAAGAGAGAGAGAGATTCCATGAAATATTACTACATTTACCTTTGCCCTGCTCTAATTCTCAGTCAACTCATAAATAGAGTGAGGAAAAAACAATGGAGTGGTGTATGTACATTCAGGGATTTAAATGAGACGTACGTCCTTCACCACTTTTTATTGGCAAAGGTGAGTTGAGGTTTAACCCTCAGCCACTGAGTTAGTTGTGATGTAAAAACTTTTGCTATGCACACCATATTCATTTATGAGATGGCATGTAAGATGGCAATAATACTTCTCACTACTAACTATACTTCCTCAATATACATTCACAAAAATGGCACAATTGCTATAAATATATATCCATTGTCAAAAGAGAGCATGAACTTTATATATTTTGAAGGACAATGCCAATATAAACAGATTCGAGTATTCTGCGTATTGTTCTTTTTATGAGCTTCCGTTTTTGTTCTCAAACTCAAATCCATCATCTAAAGAAAGTGAGTTCTTCTTATATACTTTTCCTCGTCATCAACTGCGCGACCTCTTCAAGAGTTCAATCACCAACATTCTCGACGTCAATACGCAGGGGATAATAAAAATCACACTTTGTGTGCTCCATCCATTCCCTTATTTACAATTCGTAATGAAATGAAAACAGAAAAAGACTTAAAAAACAGCAAATTTTACTTTTGATATAAGATGAATAGAGAAAATGTCAGAGAAAGCCCAGGGGCTTCTTAAAAAGAAATGTAGCATTCTAAACTTTTGCAATTACGCCTACCTTATTTTTCTGAAGCCGGATAACAAATCAACTGATGTTGGAGTACACGAGCAAGTGGCAAAGTCCAAAACTTATTTTTGATTTGCAAAAATAGCTGTTGCAAAATGTTTCTGCAAGTGAATCCCCTTTAAAGAATATCAAATAACCAAACAACAAACTCAAACTTCTCTCTTTCGGAGGACTTTCCCTTACCACACAAAAGGTTTTCACATGCCAATAAATTTAAACTTGTTAAATTGGACTCCGCAGCACTCAAGCGTCAAAAATTAACCACTGGTAAATCACCAAAACTATGTATATAAAGCGCTTTCATGAAGTTTTACAAGTTGCTTACGCAAATTATTCAAATGTAGAGTTCAAAAGTCAGAATCCTTCACCTTTTGTATAATTGCCCACACGGATTCAACTCCCAAAAACACCTGTGTGCTTTCACCATTTATATCCCTCTTTAACGTACACCTGGAACTTTTGCAGATTCCCAAATTTGTTTTCCAAACGGAAAGTGCTCTTTTAATTTCACCAAAATATATCCATAAGCAGGATCTATCATAATTAATTGGTGAAAATATTTGTGCTAAATTTAACTTTGCTTTCACCACTTTAAAACCGTCTATTCATCGGATGGAGAATTAACGACCAAATCCTATTTGTGAAAGCGAAACCTCGCCAATTAAATCCCACAGAGATATTTAGATTCATTAATGAGCTTTCCAATCCAATTTCGACTAATTTTCTGCCCAAATTAAGGAGAAGCAGTAGATTCCAAGAAATGTTAGAATGTAAATAACAAGTCGCGTATGAAACTAATATCGAAAATTTTTGGAAACACAAGTTTGCATCTTCTTCTATAACAAGCCAAATCGTTTTTATGGGGATTGGACAAAGTATTTACCAAAAGTAGCATGTATACAACTCAAATTCACATTATCCGTAAATGGAATAGAGTCTGGAGACAGTTTTTCGGCTTTTGTACTACAAATAAAAGTTCAAAGGAAAAGAGAGGAAAGGGAATCAAACGAAGCGAGAAATGAAGAGTAGGCAATGAAAATCCGTGAACGAAATATCAAAAGGATATTTTGTCATTCATTTATTGCATCGTCGTCTCCTCCTGCCTCTTTTTTAATATTACAAAAATACAAAAAACACAACAGGAATAAATTAAAGACGTGACAGGTATTTATGCATTTTGCATAACTCAATTTAGAGATGAAGGCTCATGCTTCTGTTGTTTTGCTGTTGTTTACATTTGTTTACTTTTATAATCCCCATTTTAATTTCTCCCGTCACTGCTTTCACTCCTCGTTAGTTCAAAGTTTTATCAAGCTGACAGCTTAGTTCAGTCTGAGCTCCCACACAAAGGAGACCAATATTTAATGAGAACATACAAATTCATGAAGGTGAAGGCTTATTATTTTCCGTATTATATTACTATTATTACTCAAAGCGTGTTTTGCTCGTTCATCAAAATTGTTTGGAGAATGCAAATGAAACACTCCTGGAAAATGTGGCTAAAAACCTTGAGCAATAAGTAAAAGACAATTCATATCATTTATAAAACAAATCTCCTAATTTGGTTATATAAATTACTAATAAAGCTGGCTCTAGTTTTGTCTCTCATAAATGTAGCCACTTGTGGATTTGCATCTTTCCATACATTTTTGCTATAATATAAATATCCAATAAAACAGTCAACAACATCTTTTAGCTCGAGTATGCTTAAAAGAAAAAGAAATGGGCATTTATTTGAGGGCTCTCAACTTATCAAGTGCCTGAAAGAAAGAATATGTATGTATACTTGATCTGCTTTCACCAATTCCTCTTATGCAAGATTATTTATGATTAGATGTACTTGCTTTTATGGTCACAAGTGGATTTGCTACCACTTTCACCGGCTTAGCAAATAAAGAAAGAAGGGATTATGAAATATGAAGTACGTACCGTAGTTTGAATAGTTTCCACCTCCATGCTGATGATACAAGAGATCAACAGAGGAATTAGTTGAAGAAATGCCACTCGCAGCAGAAGATACACAATCTACTGTCCGATTGACATGGTGATGATGATGATGGCTCGTCATCATTGGAAATCCATATTCGAAACCGATGGAGGAATCGAAAAATTGGGAATATGAAGACATTTTTAAAACTATTTCTTTGTGTTCGTTTTTCACCGACAACAAAATCTACACTTTACTACATTACACAATGCGTACATCAAAGGTGTATGATACTGTTCAACACGGCAGAGTAAAATGAGTAAATAATATGTATTAGTATGGTTTGGAGAAATGTCTCTGCTCAATGGCCTGTGTCCAAAGACTAATTAGAAATGTTAAATGAGTGGTCGTAGCACTTATCCATTCCCCAAGGTTAACTTTGAGCTAGTCCACTTATACTATTCCCTGTTGCGGTTTGACGGAAAAATTATTAGCTTCTTCCTATATTTATTATATCCGTATCCGTCCAAACTATTTTCACTAACTGACCGAGTTTATAATAATTATTACTACTGTTTATTTTTTTTCTAAGCCGAACGGTGGTCACATTTAGTGTTTACTAAACACGCGTTGCGTTTAATACTTTTCCTTCAGCAGGAGGAGAAGATAATAATTCGGAAGGAGTTAAGGCAAGTGGTTAAGTGTAACTGGACATTTATTATTGATTGATTGAGAGTTTGGAATGAATGTGTTATCTTGTGACCTTCCTCTGATTTTGTTTTGGCTTGGACTTTAAGGTTGATGATGTGAGACTGATTATATACTCTGGGGTTTGTACTACTCAAGGAGAATCAACAGAGCCAACTGTAATGAGCCTGAGATAAGTAGGAGAAAAGTATATATCCTTGGATTATTTGTGTCACACAGCTAGGTACTTTAGAAGAGTTGAGACAAATGTTGGGCAGAAATAGTTGTGCTAGTCAGTCAGGAGATGTGTAATTCAATTGGTTCCCCCTGAAAGATATCCACCGCACGGACACTAAACAAGTATTGAGACAATATTTTGATTTCCCCAAAACCCACAAACAAGAGAACACGTTTAGCAAATTGTCATGATCGGGAGGAGATGGAAAGAGAAAGAGCATGATCACTTTTCTCCCTCAACTAACTACCGTCTCTTCTTTTAACCATTACATATCAACTCTAAATGACGTGTGGACAAATATAATTTAAGCACTTCATTAATAACTTTACTAATAATAATGATACTTCCTTTACTATGAGATTGGGCCTTGTTTTCCAGTGTAGGGAAATAGTATCACATTTCTTTAATGCTTTCAAGCAAGAGCTTTTGGTTACATAGATATTATTATGACAGGCCCATTAAGTAGCTAAAATGACATTTGATACCAATTCGAATTATCCTATCTTCTTACTTGGTGCATAATAAATAAGTCTCGCAAGTTTATTGTAATAATGCAACTCGTAAAAAAAACTATTTCCTCTCTGGTCATCGGTCTAATGGCATATAAAGATAAGAACTAAAACCACAAAAGTTACACTGGTCTACAAAGAATTCTATTTCGCTAACCTCAAGGCCAATTGACTTGACAGAAACTAAACTAAACTAGCTTCATGTTCCCTTTTCGAGCATGGCAAACAGAGAATATCAACAATTTTAGTAATGCGACTCTTTTATTTGGTATTTAAAAGATTTTTGGAATTTTATCGGTATCTTAGCCATTAATTTTCTAGTGAGAAAATGAGTCAGAGAAAGACAGTAAAAAGAGTAATAAATGAAGGTATGCAATTGTTCTTCAACACTTAAAATTCATTGATAGTGTGGGAACTCGAAAAATTTTGTGCAAATCTTTCTCCTGACTAGCACAACTTTTACCAACATATATTTTTCGCACTGATGCAATCCACTCTCAAAGTAACTATGAATAACTTTTTGGAACAAAACTTCACTCAAGGTTGATAAATGACAACTATTTGATTATCTTTGCTCAATGTCTCTAAATTAGGCACTAATTAAATTAGGTAGGAGGAAACGTAGGATGATATTTTTTCTCGTTCCAGTAAAATCCAAATTTTCTACTGCTCCAAAATTTTGGATGTAGAGTGTCCACAACCTGACTCAACTCAAACTAACATTCCAAAATGGCTTAAAAAGTAAGGCAACGTTTAGTTTTAGTTTTAGGAATGGGAATTCCATAATGAGCAGGTGAAAACTTTAAGTTAAACTTTATTTAATACTTCTCCGAAATGTCAATACGCGTTGTTTGTGAGTAACGATTGGTTTGAATTGAAGACGTTGTAATGACTACACTACTCAAAGTTGAAAACAAGTAAAGTTAGTTGTGGAATTTCAGTTAAGTGTAACCCTGGATGAATTGCCCATACTCAAAATTGATATGGTTTATATATTATTGTTCTTTCCTCCCATGTTTCTTATCCTTAGTCAGTATTTCCCAACCGAGGGCTGCTTAACCAAGACAGATACAACAATCTGGAGAAATTGACCATTTAAAAAGGTGCATTTTTGGAGAAACGTTGAAGAAGGGTTAGCCTTCATTAGCCATTGTTGTCTGAGGCCGTAAATATAGACATTGTCCAGAAAAAGGGATCCTTCAACTTCAACTTTGAGCCCTTAGCTGCTACCTGACCCAAGCAAAGCAACTGACCTCAGGCCCTTCCATACAAACTGCGTACAGTAAATTACACAAACACTGGATGAAGAACGAGCAGGAGCCTCAGACTTTGAGAGCATTAACGGTAAAGCATTAAAATGGAAGATTATGATAAAAATTATTGTTTATAGATGAGGAATTTGATGCTAATCCCTTAAAGTATGCATGTAAAATATGTAAATATTGATCCGAGTCAAGTTCATAATAATCGTAATTCGATCCATTGATGTGTAATGACAAATATTATTTGTGCTTATTTTTATGCATGTTTTGCTTTAATTTTTCAAAAAATACTATAAAATGTTCACTTACTCGAATCTGAAAAATCCTCCATCGCAAAGTTTTAGGCGTATTGTAAATACTTTTGCTTGTCCTTATGTCACCTTGTCCTCGTTTTCGTCATGTTCTCATTGACCATCTCCAGCTCCAAACAGACCAGGGGACAATCAACTTTCTCCAATAACAAATGTCCCCAAATGAACTATTGCACAAAACTTTGTACTTGTTAATTAAGGGGAAACTGACTGTTAATTAACAATCCATTTCAGTCTGTCTCTGGGCAATTATCAATGTGCATGATTTGTCAATATTTATAACATTTTAACTGTAATAGCACAAAATTAGGTCAGATATTTAAACTAAATTGATACTTGAAACTTATTGCAGCTTTTGATTGAGGTTACAAACGAATTTTAGATCCATCTCCTTCAGATTTTTATGGGTCAGGGGATTTTTTACGGGGATAGTTTCCACTGGGGTAATTTTACATTTTCCGAATAAATTCCAAATATTTGAGATTGAGAGAGAAGGCCGTAGACCACAATATGCAGCAGAAGAAGCGTAGATTTCAAAAACCTCAAAAGAAAGGGTTGCACTATTTTTTACCCCAACGTAGTTATGTAATGACGTTCAGCAGAAAGCAGTTTGGGGGCAGCCCCCCTCCGAAATTAACCCCCACTTCACAATCCCAAGAAATGGGTGGAAGTAGTCCAACTATCAAATTGTGTGCTATGTGTGGATGAGCCGTCCCATGTGTTTTGGGTCAATATACTCTGACAGAGTATTGTATTTTCCCAGACTACGCCCGCTCCCAAAAGCACCCAATATTTTATAATCCTTTCAATAACTTATTTTTTTGGAAAATACATTTTTTTCAAAAAATGAAATGGGATTTGAACCTATATAAAAAGATTGGATGATTATGGGAAAAACTCTGCAAAACTAATTTTAGTTGTTGAAACTTTGTAATTTTGCTCGAAAACAAAAGCACTTTGGTAGTAAAAAAATTGATAGTTTTTATTAATTTCATTTTATCGTAAAAATTTCTAAAAGAATGAACCCATTGGTATCATTTCTTTTAACTAGGCCAGAGGAGCAGACAGCAACGGTTTTATAAACTAGATACGTTTAAGCACTTAAGAGCCAGGGGCGTCATACAAAATCGTTTCATTTTCTTTAAAAAGTTTTTACGAATGCAAAGTATTTGTCTCATTGAAAATGGGTGGCCAAAAAATATAGTTCAAGTGTGAATAGAATGACGCCAATGGAGAGTGAAAGCACTTGCACGGCTTTACATAAAAAGTTGGAATTATGGAATGCATGAAAAAACTGGAATGATAATATGCAGATGAGCAATTAATGATGACATGCTAATAAAACTTTTAATTTCAATGTAAATTGCGGTGAAAGTACAGACAAATTTATCTCGTCCTCTCTGGTGAAAGTTGCACTTTAATTTTATTAACCATATACTGCATCATTAATTGAGTAGCAAACTTGTTAAAATGTTATTGCAATAATTAACATTGAAAAGCATGGATAAATGCCATTTAAAATTCTGAATTTAAGAAGCAAAGTTTGGGTTATTTGATGCAATCCCATTTCAAGGTCGGGAGGAGTAGCAACGTTTGCTTTCACTCCCTTTCACTTGCCCAACAAAAGTCGTGTGGGTGCAACTGAGCACAACCTTGATCGTTAAAGCATATTCACAATTTGAGAACAAATAAAGCATACGACGGATGCCAAATAGTTGGTGAATGTTGGTGTCTCATTTTCTCTTAGCCCAAGACGCCAAGCTGGGCTTTTCTTTAGGAAAGCTTGAATAGTGGATGCATATTACGCAAAAAGCACATGTGTCCATTTGTATTCAGTCCTCTGTAAATAAAGACAGCCTCTCGGATTTCACAAATAAATTGAGCGTGTGAAAAGTTTTGTTTACAAGGAAAGTTACATGTTTCCCAAAAGATAATGAGGATGATTTCTGTCCGGAGATCATTTCTATTGATTTGCACGGTGGGGTGTGGGATGCTAATTGCGGATTTAACTGGCGTCCATCGCCACTTGTTTGAAAAGCAGTACGAGACAGAGTTCTCATATCCTTTGGATGTCAACGACTTTAAAACACTAGTCCTGAGATACAGGTAGTTATCATTATCAGTTATCATCATGATATTATGATAAAATGTATATATTATGATGTTCGATGCATATAGAAATCATGACCCCGTGTCTCATGAGCCGATTAACGAGGCTGGATCTGAAATCAACTACTTATCAAAAGGGGATAAGGATTGTAGTCAGTCATTTCGACTTCTCATATTGGTAAAATCTGATCCAAAAAACTTTGAACGACGAGCTGTGATAAGGAAAACTTGGGGTTACCAAAAAAGATTTTCGGATGTTCCGATAAAAACTGTTTTTCTCCTCGGACTTGAGGAAGATGAAGGAGAAAGCAGAGAAGAAAATAATGCGAAACTCCAAGATGAAATTAAAGATGAGAACTTGAAGTTTGGGGACATTGCCCAAGGGAATTTTCCCGACAGTGAAAGCAACAGCACGGTCAAGACGCTGATGGGTCTCAGATGGATGCTGGAACTTTGTCCAGATTTCAGATTCTCCATCATTATAAATGATGACATGTACTTGTCCGTGAAAAATTTGCTAAAGTTTGTTCGTCATCCTGCTGAATATCCAGTAATATTTTTATTTTTTTTTGTAGAAAGTCATCAGTTTATATTATCTTGTTTGTTGTAATAGATCTATTGGGAAAGGCAAAAGGAACTGGACATAATTCGACGCCAAAAGAATTTCAAAAAGCGAGTAGCTCGTTCTGTAAATGATAGGCATGTCGAGGGTCCACAAGACACGGCACAAGTCCCAGCCCCTGACCACGCCAACTCAAATATGGACACTAGAAAGAAACCATTACCGAAGCCAATAAAAAATCGGAAAAACCATCCTGTAGATTTCGACATTGACTTATCCGAGGACACTATACTTTATGCTGGACATGTCACCCATGAGAAAACCCAACGTCATAAAATTGGTAGGTTGGAACGAGAATACTCTAAATGATATGAAAACTGATTTTTCATATACTAGGTTCAAACTATTTCTTGGCACTTGAAGAATATCCTTACGATAAGCTTCCCCCACTCGTGTCCCCTGAAGCAATTGTCCTCTCAAAACCGGCTGTGACTGAACTTTACTACTCTTCATTTTACACAAAGTACCTCCGACATGATGGAATTTTTTTGGGCGTCTGTGCCAAAAAGATGGATATTGAGCCATTTCATTCTGAACATTTCCAATTGGACCGTTCCCTTGTGCATGATCCCTATGGACAAAAAGATTTTCGTTATGTTATCACTGCAAACAATTTTGACAATTCGGAAGGATTGGAAACATTTTGGAACATTCAGAAAGGACTGGGCAACGCGTAGCTTAATTTGATATAAATTTTATTTTAATCTTTCCGTCCCCATAAATCATGTATCTCATAATTAATTATCAAAGGAAATTGAAATGGACTTGACCTAATATATATGCAAATAGTATTAATAGCAATGATCTGAATAAATGTATTTTATTTGATAAACTAAATAACTGAAGCAAAACGTTTTGGCAAACTTTCTCCAACAAAATACAAAATACAGCTTGCCCCAACAAAAGCAGACTTTGTGGGAAAACAACTTTCACTCGCCGTTTAGTTTCACAAACTCACAAAGTGTTTGGAAACATTTTGTTTGAAATTAAATCTTGGCGTTGAAAATGTCAAGTGACGAAGAGGAGAAGAGAGGAACCAAGAGACCTTTAGAAGAGGAAGATGACGATGGCGATGACGATGACGAGGTCATTGGACCAATGCCGGTTGCTGATGACACCGAAGAAGGTCCTGGGCCGGTTCCCATAAAGAAACAAAAAGGTAAAACCCCCTTCTATCATCATTTAAATAGTTTGTAATTTAATTATTCAAAAATGTACGCTTTACAAATTCCAGTTTTAATGCACGAAGACCTTTATCTGAGCAATTTGCCGGATGCAGAATACTACGAGAAAAGTTACATGCACCGGGACGTCGTGTCTCACATCGTTGTAGCAAAGTAAACTGATAAATTCTTCTGTCCAGTTTGTTTTATTGCCTAATTTGGTTTAAATTGTTTCAGAACTGATTTCATAATCACTGGAAGTGTTGATGGTCATGTTAAATTCTGGAAAAAGTTGGACGAAGGAATTGAATTTGTGAAACACTTTCGCTGTCATTTGGGAAATATCCAATGTCTTAGTGGAAACGATATGGGGACACTTCTTTGCTCCATTTCAAATGACAAGTCCATCAAAGTTTTCGATATTGTCAATTTCGGTAAGAAATTACTTATCACAATTTTAGATAGGTTCTAAAATATAGGTTAATATTTATAGACATGATAAATATGATGAAGGCTGATTATGTCCCCTTGACATGTGAATGGATTCATCGATCTGGAGATGCAGTTCAAGCACTAGCCGTGTAAGTTTCTTCACTTTTATTCTAATTTTGACTTTAAGCTTTAATACTAATTCATTCGTAATTAATTATTAATAACAATCTTTTAGGTCAGATGAAGCATCGGGGAAAATTTACATTTACGATGGGAGACAGGATGGGAGTGAGCCACTGAAAGTTTTAGACACAATTCACAGAAATCCAGTGACAATTATAAGATACAATTCAATATTTGACTGTATCATTTCTTTCGACACATCTGGAATGATTGAGTATTGGACGGGATGCAAAAAAGATTTCCAGTTTCCAAAAAATGTCAAGTTTGACTCTAAATTGGATACTGATCTCTTTGAGTTTGTGAAGGACAAAGTAAAAGTTCATACTGCTTGTTTAAGCCCAAATGGAAAACTATTTGCTCTTTTGACCAGCAGTAAAAAGGTTTGTGTGCATTTATTGGAATACATTTACAGTTTTATGTACAAAAAGTTATTAAAACTTTCCAGATTTATCTTTTTGACTTCCTTCGTGGACGCAAGAAAATTGTGATTGATGAAAGCATTCAGAGCATACAAGTAATGCAACAAACTGATCAACTACTACCGACAATGGATTTTGGTCGTCGAATGGCAATGGAGAAAGAATTGCAGAAATCTGATTTTTTAAAGTTTACAACAATGACTTTTGACGAGACGAGCAACTTTCTTCTTTACCCTACAATTTTTGGAGTCAAAGTTATCAACATTTATACAAATGCTTTTATGAGATATCTTGGGAAGCCAGAAAATATGAGAATTCTCAGTGTGAACTTATTTCAAGGAAAAGTTAAGAAGCCATTAAGCACAACAAGCGTAGAGCTGGAAGCTGCGGATAATCCAACATTAGACAACGTCGAAGCAGACCCAACGCTATTTTGTACGAGCTACAAGAAAAATAGATTTTACATGTTTACAAGACGGGATTATGGGAAAATGAACGAGAGCTCAGACAGAGATGTTTTTAATGAGAAGCCTAGCAAAGAAGAAATAATTTCTGCTACTGATGATTCAAGTATGTCTAATGTCTAACATTATCAACATGCAATTGAACAACTAATGACTTTTTTTAAATTAATTATAGTTGGGCAAAAGATTTACGAGTCGGCCACGATTCACACGACAAAAGGAGACGTTTCAATTCGACTATTTGCAAAGGAATGTCCAAAAAGCGTCGAGAACTTTTGTGTCCACGCTAAAAATGGTTATTACAATGGACACATTTTCCACAGAGTCATAAAAGGATTTATGATTCAAACAGGAGACCCAACAGGTACAAATATTTTGTAACAAATTGTAAAATAAATTTCACGAGGTAAAAATTAACGCAGGCATTGGCACTGGTGGAGAATCTATTTGGGGTGGAGAATTTGAAGATGAATTTCATCCATCGTTAAAACATGATCGCCCTTATACACTTAGCATGGCGAATGCAGGACCTAATACTAACGGCAGCCAGTTTTTTGTAACAGTTATACCAACGGTAAGGTCAATTAAAAAAAAACATTAATCAACAAATACCATTAATTAACAAATATTGTTAATTTATTTTAGCCCTGGTTGGATAATAAACACACGGTATTTGGTCGTGTTGTCCGAGGAATGGAGACGGTTCAAAATATATCATTGGTCAAAACAAACCAGAAAACTGATAAACCATACGATGACGTTTCTATTGTGAATATTTCTTTAAAGTAAAATAATAGTACTATGTTTTTACGTGTTACTGATGTTGATTAAAAATAGCCTGTTTTATATAAGCCAATTTGTGTGGTCATTTATTTGTAATGTGTGAATTTTGAATCAGAATCATAAATTCTAATGCATCCGTTCTTAATTAATTCTCCAGAATTTAGCTTGGCATTTCTTCTGCATAGACGCCAGTCGCTATTCTCTGTTTGTGAAAGCTCTTTCTTGTCAGTTTGAGGGATTTCTCGATTGTTCCAAAATGAGTAAATTGTTGCTCTATTTCTTAGTCCTCAGGGTCATTTTACCATGTCAGGGGGTCTCAGTTGAAGAAGACATGACACTGACGGAAAAGGAACAAGTAGCATTGGATGAGGTGACGTTCATTTAATATATTTCTGCTTTTCGACGCTTGTTTATATAGTTTAGGGAGAAAGTTGGGCATTTCCTTCCACACGATTACATGAACGAAGATATCTATCTCGTAAAATGGCTGAGGGGTGAATTATTTTAAATCATTTAAACTGAGATTAAATTAATGCTAAACATCACGATATTTATAGCAAGAAACTTGGATGTTGAAGCAGCAAAAACTATGCTGCTTAGAGTAAGAGCTGCACATTATAAGGTTTTGCATTTTTTTTATTTTAATAATATTTTTTTATATAAAGAATTTAAAGTGGAGATTGGATAATCGTATGGATGAAATACATTTGGAAGATTTTAGCTATTGGCAAAAAAAGTTTCCATTTTGGCTAGACGGAAGAGATCGAGAAGATCGTCCAGGTACAAGATAAATTAATTTTGGAATAATCATGTCGCAATAACTTTCTATTCTTTCAGTGGGAACGGCAGGTAAGTTTTTTTTTTAATCTGAGCTTGTATTTGTAAGCGTACTAAACGTTTAAAGACATTGCTGTATGGGACCCACGGCCCTCCATTCTTGGAGGACGCTCCGAAGAACTTTTTCGCTTTGCGTTGAGCGTCTTGGAAAAGGGCTCGCAAATGGTGAGAGAAGACAGAAAGCAAGGGAGAAATGTCACTCAATTCACGCTCATCGCAAACGTTGCTGGCTTTAGTGTCCAACAACATGCATGTCTTACATGTCAGTAATTAATGAAATTTGCCATAATATCTATATGCTATATCAAATGATTAAGAATTTTTTTTAGGTCTTCCTTTCTACATAAAATTCTTAAACACGGAAAAGTACTATCCAGGGATGCTTCACATTTTTTTCATCCTCAACAGTAAAAGCACTGTTCAATTTTGCAAATACAAAATTTTCTAAGAATAATTTACACAGCCCCTCCTACTTTTGACATGTTACTTCGAGCTGCTCGTCCCGTCGTTTCTCGTCATTCTCAACTAACTTGGTCAATTCATGGGACAAACAAAAATGAGTGGTTCCCATTGGTCCATCGCGTAGTGGATCCCTCACAAATACGCCTCCAATTTGGTGGTACCAAAGTAGATGAGGAAATTGATTAATTTAATGTAAAGAAAAAAACTATATAAAATACATATATGAAATAAATGAGTCAAATAAGTTATACAAGAAAATGTACTGATGGTTGCGATTTGTGATGTGCTTTTTCAGCGTAAACATTTATATTTACAAGAATCGATTGATTAAAGCCCAGAAATTGCGTTGATATTGAATCAATTGAATGTCATTGGCATAAGCACTTGCATGATCTTGTTATTGGCATCAAATATTTATCTCTCTGACTCCTTCTCAATTTTTTTCTTCCTTTATATGAGATTATAGACATACGTGTACAATTTATGTCCAATTTATCTCAAGCATTGGAATTTCTGAGCTACAAATATTATGAGCTTGTTTAACTAACTGACGCATTGCATTGTAATCTACTTCCATTCAATCTGTCAAACTCTAAAATAATTGCTCTTAAACTATCGAGTTATTGTTACATTGTACAGAGTTCACTTTGTATGCATTTTGCTCTGAAATCGAACAGAGCCACTCGACATTTCCCCGAGTACATATGACCAACTTTTGAAGAGCAATCAATATTCAGCCAAGGTAAATAAATACATTTTAAAATTCCACTATTAAAATATCAAATGCACATTTTGCTAATTTTGCATAAAGATGGTCCAGATCCAGAAACAAAAGCTGAATGCTTTCTCCTCAATTTCTGACACCAGAAAACGGAAGGGTTCTGAAAGTCCTGATCTGGACAGAAAATTCACAAATGACCAACAACAAACAATTGGCAATGTCGGAGAAAGCAGAGAGAAAGTGGAAGTGGAGGAATTGTACAATAGGCTGATAAACGAGGCCCCATATATTCCAGGGGACAAGATGGAACTGTGTTCCGTGTCAGAAATCCCTTGGGCAAAGCCACACCTTATGAAAGAAGGGATAAATTTTGCAATGAGAAATTTTTTCCCATTGCTGCTGGCAAATACTGCAGCCCTCATGCTTGGCTTCTCTGTAAAACCAGATTCTGTTGTATTGCTTCGAAGTGGAAAATTCAACACGGCTCAAAGCTCACTTGTCAGATTTCTTTCAACCTCAAAACGGATATCCACTTGGTTTATGACTGACATAACGGATGTGAATAGCGAAGGGTTCAAAAACATAAAAGCAGTTCGGAAACTGCACAACTATTATGCCAAGGGAAAGCAACCACTGCCAGATCCCACTAAAGAATTGGGGCTTACTCCGGAGAAAAGTGAGTTGGCCAAAGCAATTCGGGACGATTTAGATTTTCTAGAACTGGAGGACGCACCCTGGCATCTCCTCTCTTGGAACCCTCCACTTCAGTTTAGTCAATTGGACGTGGCCATGACACAGTTTGGCTTCTTTGCCCTCATCTTCTTATTTCCTCAAAGCGTTGGGGCAGTTCATATGGAGTCAATTGAGGCCTACATTCATTATTGGGCAGTGTTGGGACGACTGATGGGACTAGAAGACAGATTCAACTTGGCACTTCATCTAAATCGAGAGTTGTTGGAAAAGCTTCATATGAATATCGGGATAGCAAGCGTCAAGAGCACGGACGACACTGTAGTTTGTCTGCAGCATTATTTGATCGAAGGTCTTTCTAGACGATTGCCACTGCTGACTGTCAAAAGTTGGGTTTATGAAGGACTTAAAGGACACGTTAAGGGATATGAGGGAAAACAATTATATAAATTAATGGACTGGAGGGACAAACTATCCATTTTTTGTCTTCGACTATCCGTCGCTGCATATCAGTTTAGCTTTGTTTTCAGGGTTATCATCAACCTATTTTTCTTTTTTCTTTTAGAAATTGGAAAACGAATGTATGTTCCAAAAGGTTGTCCGATGTAGTGCACTTGAATAGAATGCAGAGAAAATTTAAAGCTGTGATTTGTCGTTGGAAAATATTTTATTCTATTGTATGACTATATATAATTTTGTTTTTATTAAATAAAGAAATAATATATAAACTAATATAAAGTCATTCAATTGGTTTTTAGCCCGAGTCAGGGCTTATGTAACCATCGTGTCCGTCCGTCTGTCCGTCTGTCCGTCCGTCTGTCCGTCCGT
>JAQIXN010001699.1:0-16097 GCA_034698145.1 Proisotoma minuta
CCTGATCGATTGGTGATAAAATTTTGGCGAAAATAAAATGCGCCTGGAAAACCGGTACATAAAGAATGAAATTCGTCATTTCCATAAAATCAGTGTTTAAGAGTTCAAGACTTGTTGCATATTTTTTTTAATTTGCTATCGATATATATTTCTTACAACTTGCGTTTCTGCTGCAACTATCAACACATCCAGGTGAGCCGTTGACACAAGACAGACCACCACAATATGCCTTGGAGTTGCAAGTCGTTGGATTGGAACTGCAGCCTTTTGAGGTGTAGCAATAATCCCCAGAGTCCCCATTGCAAGACCTCCAGCACCACCCATTGTCCCCAGTGTACTTGGTACTGCAATCCGCTACTCCAACAGGCTTATCTAGTTGTAATAACTTCCTTTAAAGAAACATTTTTATTTTATTTTCCTAGGATCTCACTGCTTGTCGGGTCCGGACAAGAAAGAACGCAATCTGGGTCTGCTATAGAACACGAGAAGCCGGCGCATGTTGAATTTACTGAACAGGACACTTCATCTCCGCTGCAGCCCTTTCCCGTGTAGCACCACGCCCCCGCGCTCCCCTCGCAATTGCGCCAGCACCAGCCGCCATCGCTGCTGTACTTGGAAATGCTGCAGCCATTAGAACCCAACGCAGGGTAGCCAGCCTCAACAAAATGTTTCCCAGCAGAAATTAGAATTACGAGACAGAAGACAAGACCAAAAAATGGAAATCTGATTCCGGACATTTTTTGTTAATTTTTGTGAAAAGTTTATTTAATTTTTATATTATACTGCAGACAGTTTCTTGAGTTTGTGGAAGTAAATTTAGTTGATTTGTAAATATCATGGTTTATATAGTTCCAGCGAGTAATTAAAGACGTCATTTTGAATACATAAGTGCAAAATAATCACGTAATACATAATTTATAAGCTGGTAAATTGCGGTTATGGATAAAGTTTATAAAAGAAAAAGAGGAGCGTCTGATTTTTGAGTTGAATGGGTCAAGAGAAAAAGCTAAATATAGAAGTACTCATTCATCTCTATTAGTCATTAGAGCGTCATATACGTCATAAGAGGAAGGAAAATATTTTTCCCACACTGAATGTCATTTTGTCTAAGGTCACTATAATGAGTTGCCCATTTGATCGGCAAAAAGCATTCAAACCAAAACCGCAAAATGGGGGAAATGTCAAAGTAAAACTGAGAACGTGGAAATTTTATCATTTGTGCCACTCACTGTTTGAGTAGACATATAAATATATCCTTTCTGTTACGTGAATTACTTTAAATCTTGCACATAAACATTTGACATCTTTATTTCAGTCAGAACTTTCTTTAGCCAAGTTGATTTAAAATGCTAATAACCCCTGGAATAAATAAAAGTAATTTTAGACAATGGAACTTTTCTCCATTTGAGCCAACATCTTTGGGACGGCAGTTGGGGGCAAGAGTGTATTCATGTTGAATGTGTGGATACGTTATCCTATTCTCAATTTTCTCCCCATTTTCGTAAACACAAGCTCCATCGTGCAGCGCGTATCTGGCGTCCCATTTAATCTCCGCCCGTATGTCGGGGGTCCACTCAATTTCATTATCCAATACTTGAGTGTATGTCATGTTTTTATATTTTTCAGGGGATAAAATTGTTGGATCTAGATTATAATTGTTATTCCTGAAAAATAAATTTTATATTTGTGTATTTGTGTTCCTTTCCACTATTGTCTTCAAATTATTTGCTTATTTACCACTCTGCGTCTTCAATCCCGAACTTTCTGAACCATTCCCTTACAGGGTATTCAGAGTAGCAGGACAACAATTCCATTTTAGGATAATACCACATGATGGATTCACACATTTCCTCTCTTGTGGACTGACCACCTACAGTTGTCCGGTTTCTGAAAGTCGAGTCGTATGTACATTCCACGGTCAAGTGATCCCCTGGAACAACCAAAAGTTCCTCTCTAAAAGGTCGGGACTGTTGATAATTAAAATCATAGCTTTCATCATCAGCTCCCCAAGGAAGCTCTTTATTGTTTCGGAAATGACGCATTCTTATTTTGCGACCTATTAATAGACAAGCTGTCATCTTTTTTTTGTATGGGGACAGGATATTATTACAAACCAGCCAAATGAGCATGGAGAAGCACATTAACGACTTTAATTCCATTTTGTGGGAATCCAGTGTTTTCTTTGAGACATTCGGGACTGCAGTGTGAAGCCAGAACAAGGTCCGTGGATTGCGGGGGGATGGTAATGCCAACCATATTTTCCAAAAATTTACCAACAACCCAAATCCCTGCTTCATATTGCCTTTGATAAAACATTCAAATTAATCAGAATTAAAGCGTTTCTAAAAAAAAGTAACCTTAATTCTTCAGTGTAATAAACAATTGTCCCAGTTTCAAATTCCACTCCTTCCAACTCATCCGGATTATCGTAGTGGATTTCGTACATGTAGTATTCCCTTTCAGTTGTGTTACCACCAATGGGATAGCCAACATTTTCAGGCAGGGATAACATCTACATACAAGAAAATTGTGGTAGTAATTGGCTATTGACTTTGGGACATTGATTACATACTTTCCCTCCAACCGCCCATACGTAAAATAGGGAGCGACAATGATCGGATGGGACCAAAGTTTGGTTTCCTCCATAGCATTCGCCTCCAATTGTCCCAATAAATGGTTCAAAAAATTCTTCGTCAGTCATCCCTTCTGGTGCTTTACACTTGTAGATCCCATAATGATGTGCATGCTTTATTGCTTCCGAAGTTTCTAGCTTGGTTTTAAACTGTAAGAATTTGCAAACTTTAGTTTTCAAATAATTTACAAGTTGATAATTATTATTAATTGCTTAATACTGCAACAATGTGATGCTTTCTATCAAATGTGGGGCTTTTCTGTATAGTGCACCAATATGACGTATGTATCTTTGGCATAATCATTCTATGGGACACTTCATAGGATTTCAATGAACCAACGTCAACTTGGGGGGCTTGAGGGTCCAGCATGTTAACCGTTCGGACTCCCCGATCAATGTGCCGAATTATTTTGTCAGACTCTCCAATCGCCCAGATAAAATTTGTCGTCCCATTTGTGAAAGGAATGTCCCCTTCTTTACAACTGTCAAAAACTCGTTTGATTCTCAAAAAGGTGGTTGTTTCGTTTTCAGATGCAGCCAGCAATTCCCAAGATTGAACAGAATCAATCACAGGCTCGAAATTTCCTTCACCATGTCGATCCTGAATAAAAGAAAAAAAAAACCTTCAGAGCAGTGTAGCCCGAGCCAGGGATTTGTATATCCAAATGTAATATTTTTTTAATAACCTAGCCATCAATTACAATCGAGCATTTCATGAAATCGGTTTGTATAAATAATTGTCGACCTAAAGCATCATACCATTTTCAGTCAAATTCTAACCCCCGCCATTTTCAAACGGTTTTTGCCCTATAAACGCGTGTGCATATTTTGGCTGGATCGTGTTTCAGACAGAGTATAAAAATTTATTTCCTAATTAAAGTGATCAATTTCAGGGAGATTCTTACCGTAAAATACGGTTTTCCGTTTTCATCAATGCCACCAATGACTATGTCTGCTCCCTCCATTTTCCCCTGAACAGAAATCCCGAAACCAACATAGCCAGTGGTCCTTGCAATTATTTCAAAAGTGACAGTCTCCAAATCTCTATCAATTTCCCAGTCTACGACATAATTCCCGTCCACATCAAGTACTTCATGCCGCTTGTCGATAACTCCAAAGACTGGCTTGTAAAAGTTGCTAAAATATGAGACACATGCGAAATACAACAATTTTTTCCCAATCATTTTATTTATTTCAAACTTTTAATTAAGCTAGATCTATAGCAGTCAAATTTTATAACTGGAATGAATTGTACACGCCCTTTTTATAACGTTTGCTTAATAGCTATCTTATCCAGTTCTAATTAGCGCATGTCCGTGAAATTGCATTTATAGAGAAACGTATTCATGACAGAAATTCATTGCGCAGATGGAAGCTTCAAGTGGATAATGCTTGATGACTTTTCCTGGAATATCAGATTTTTATGATAAATGTTAAGCATTACTACTTCAAGTTGTTTTATTTGGCAGACTCCATATGAGTCAGTGAAAGTTATCAAAGTACAACAACAGGAGCCTCAAGTGTTTATCACTATAAAGCTTATATACTATCTAGATATTTCAAGGCTAATTTGACATTTTGCGAGTTTAATTTTGGAAAATATTTCACAATTAGAGATTCCATTTCTTTGTAATTATCAAACGTTTTACCCTCTCTTCCATTTTCATCGTAAAGAGTGAAATTCTTCCCAAAAATTATTACATATTTTGGTAAAGTCGTTTCAATTTTGCTCAGCCCGTTTCCATCCTCAAGAAACTCAAGCCGTCTAAATAGAAAAGCATTTCTTAGGAATACAGAACTTTCCTTGTTGGTAAATATGTTTCCCAAGATTTTCTTGAAATGTGAGAACGGTTGAGGTTTTAGGGTAAATCGGTATCGTAATTGAGCCTTGTTTGGCTCATCCTGAATTGACAAACATGTAAATTAACCAATTATCTGAGGACAACAATCCATTTACTTACAAACAAGCCGCCGGTAATGGTTCCATCAAGCTGCCATCTCTCGTACCAATTTTCTTCCTTGTTGTGTCTGTATTCGTATCTAAATCCCCCCGCTTTTTTGGTGTACGGGAGGCTGTTTAAAGAAATGGGCTCATCTGTGGGGTTGCCACAACCCACATCCACCGCATAAACTTGATCGTCCAATGTGAGGATCCCAATGCAGTGTGTCCCCTCGGGGTCGGGGTCAGTGGCCACGTAGCTTCCAGCAGCAATGTAGGCCTTGTAGCCCAGGGATTGTAGAATAGATGCAAAGAAATAGTTTTGATGTATACAAACGCCACCAAGTCCTCGCAAACCAATGTCAATGCAAATTCCTTCGGAGGGGGTGTCCCTTTCTTCCTCTGGGGCACTTATCATGTCAATGTTCTGAGAAATAATATATAAGCTTATTATTAAAAGTCTCGTTTTAAAAGCCCAATCTTACGTGAAAGTAGGAATAGCTGAGAAACTTTTGCATCAACTGTTCAACAAATCCTTTTGGGTCTAGATCCTTGATTTTTCTCCAATTATTAAAATTCAGATCATTTTCCACGTATGATGCTGCCTGCTCGAAAGTTATTTGAGATTCCATCCTGATCCCCACCCAAATTTTTGGGAATTTTTGCAAACGAATAATCCAGATGCTCTCCTACTGCTACTAAAAAGATTGCAGAGTAAGTCGTGAATCTTGCGACCTTGAAGCTTTTCCTGACCTCGATACTACATATAAACACAAACAAAACTTACATAACTTTTTCTTTAGGTGTTAAGCAAACCCGAGTTTTATTTACTTTGTACTCTGTGCATTGAAAAAAGTATGTTTACAAATTGACGGCATAATAATAAAAGTAAATGTTTGCATTTCTCGGAATTATTTACATATGCAATGTCAACTAGAATTGACGTTAACTTGCTCTTAATTTTTTATAAAAAATGTTTTCATAAAATCTTAATGGCTTATATCACTGCGTGATTACTAATAATTATAAGTACAGGGTGCCCTAGCAGAAAGTATAAAAGGGAAATTGTAAACATGATTCGTTTCCATTGGAAACTAGGAATTATTTTCCTACACAAACTGGGACACCCTGTATTTAAAATAATGTGATCCATTATTATGACATTATGACATGTAAAAATGTTAATCCGCCTTTACGTATGTGAATAATTAATTTTGTAGATTGGAAATTCCATTTATTCACGAGATCTGTAATTAAAGGATCATCATTTAAAAATTGAGGATTGATTATGATTGAATGCATTTACATAATACTTCACAATTCACAAAGCATTTGGTGACTTATATCCATTAGGTCACCAAAATTTCACAAATATTTGCCGAAATAAACTGAGAAACAAGCATGATATTATTATTTTATTCAGCTGATAAGCAGACCAAATTTTAATCATATTTTATTTCTTTTCCTTCTCTCCTTGCTACAATGTAATCAATCTGTTTCTTCTTATTGTAAAGATCAGATTTTCTAGTAAAATGCTTCATCTCGCTTCTCCACTTTTCCCAATTCGGAACTTGAGCTTTTGCCTGGTGAAAGTCGTAATTTAGGGCTGGATGGACGAGCCTTATTATGGACAACCTTTGGACGAATGGCCATATTAAATTGTCGATTAGACCAGGCTCTGCTTTTCCTATGTAAATTTCATAACACTAAAATGTTGTTAAATGTTAAGCAAAAAAACCAACCACCGAAGAATTTTGTGCCCAGTGCTTCCAGTTCAACATCAAATATTTTTAGAAACTCTGTCATTTGAGCGCATCCTTCTTCGATTTCGTTTTTTGTCATTTTGGTGTTAAAAAGCAATTTAGGGAGCAGTGAACCAATCTTCTGATCAAATTTTTGAAGTAACAAAGAATCTTTTGCTTTTTTAATTGGGTCCACTAACTTCCTCCCCATGCTAATTGCTTGGAGGTATTCGCAAATTATGACGCTTTCTTTAAGCAGTCCTTCGTCAGATTCCAGCAAGGGGACAGCCCCGGTTGGACTTTTTTCCAAGAACCAATCAGGCTTATGACTCAAATTCACGTTCACAAGCTCGTATCTGTGTATGTATAGGTAAAAGTTCAAAGTTCTTAGCTCGAAAACCTTTAAAATGTGTACCTTATTTTGCAAGCATTAGCAATCATCAGCACTCGGTGAACAAACGGGCATCTTGCCATTCCGTAAATTCGGAGGGTACCCTTAGCCCTGGCCGGGCAAATGGATCCTGTATTTGTCGTTTTACTAATCAACCATTGTATTTTCAAGTGTTTTTAAATTAAACGAACCCTGTGCTAGATGGGGTGCTAAGAGAGGAGCCATATCTTAAAGAATGCCAAGAGGTTAAAGCTTACAAAGAAATTTAATTAAATCGATTTGCCCTTGATTAGCTTATTATGATCAAAATTATTATGTTGGTCACACACAAAAATGAGATAAATGAGATAACTTCTCTTATCTGAACATGGGTGCATAAGTTCGTTCATGAAAACATTTCGTGTGCAAAAGTTTATCAACCACTTGATGTATCAAGTGGTATTGGCCAGAGACTTTTCTGGGAATTATTTAATTATGATCAAGGGAATTGCCAAATAAACCATTTCTATTGTATCTTTATTAAAGTGATATGAATACTTATGAACTTGTTTTAATTGATTTATTGGTTATCCATTCCGAAAAGTCCTCGAATGATCTCATTCTGCCTCCCCTCTTCTCATGAAGCTCTGGATGGAATTTATGGAATGTTTAAGAGTTTTAAATTATCAACATGTTGAATGAGCTTACATCTTTTGCCAAATTTAAAAGTAGGCTAATATTAGTTTTTCCAGTGGAACGAACGATTTGTGAAAGCAAACTGTTTTCATTTTGTAGCAATGTCCAAGGATGGTCATGTTCCTATTCACGAAACATAGTTTTAAAACAATTATTTGTGTTAGTAATATGTAAGTACTTACAATAATTTTTCCGTCATCCATTACAAAAATTCTATCGCTGTCCATCACAGTGTTTAGTCTATGGGCAATTGTTATAATGGTACAATGCGAAAATACTTTCCGAACAGTTGCTTGAATGAACGCATCTGTCGTAAAATCGACATTAGCAGTTGCCTATTACAACGTATGTTATATTGCATAAATATACATTTAAGACTTTTAAAATTATTTCAAATCTTTTAATACCTCATCCAAGACCAGAATTTTATTCTTTCTCAATATTGCTCTTGCCAGACAGACAAGTTGTTTTTGGCCGACGCTAAAATTTCCACCGCCATCTTCGACTTTAAAATCTAAGGTGGGACAGGCCCCTTTAAGTCCCGCCTGTTCCACAGCCTCCCACAACTGCGGGTCCTTAAACTCATCAAAGGGGTCTAAATTATATCTCATGGTGCCCCGAAAGAGGACTGGCTCCTGAGGGATGATTGAGATACTTTTACGAATGTCGTGTAAACCTAGTTGATTGGTCTCAATTCCATCAATCCATATTTTCCCCGTAGGCTCTGTCATTCTAAACAATGCTTGAATCACGCTTGATTTCCCAGCACCTAGTTTTAAACATATGCAATGCAACAATCAAGTCACGAAGAAATCGGAAATCCAACCTGTTCTTCCAATAATAGCAATTTTCTCGGAACTTTTTATCCCAAAATTCAAGTTTCGTAAGACAGCCCGCCCATTATAAGATAGGGAAACATCTTGAAACCGTATTTCACCAGAGTTGGGCCAATTTGCTGGAGGCTTTTTGTCTGTTTGTGATTTGAGATTAGTTATGTAGATGGTTAGTTTTTTAAAAATTTTACCTGGTTTTGATTCCAGGCTTGCCTCTGGTCCCAAACTTGCATATTCCAGTGTCCTCTCCACGGATGTCATGTAATTGGCAACTTCTGCAGATTGACGCATCGCAAATTGAAACCAAGTTGTCAAATTAATTGCGGCTGTAATTGCCAGTCCAACACTTCCCCCTTCTGAAGCTGTATGTAACAAATTAGGATAATATTGCGGTTTAAAACGGTATATTACAGTCGGGATTAAACACGAGAAAGCTGAAAGTAACAATTGCCAAGAAAAGAATTGAGACGAGTTCCACCCAAATTCCAAAGCATCTTGTGGATGATAAGAACAAAAACCAGGCGGATGAATGAAAGTCTTGTAAACCATCAAATTGGTCAACTAGAATCACTTGAGCCTTGGACGATCTGATTGTGGCTAGTCCGTGAAGACTTGACACGGCGTGATTAAATACCGGACTTTTTGCTATAAATTTGAACATTGGTAAATATGTATATGTACATTCTATTTAATTGACACAAGGGATGACTTACTAACTCCCTCAATTCGTTTAATATCTCTGGCAGTATTGACAAAGAATCCTCTCATAAACCACAACACAACAAGTACAAGTAAGGCAGGAGGGGCAACAATCCAATTTGAAGCTATAACGATCCCTAAAACTCCCACCATTTGAAGGAAAATTATGGAGGTTTCAAAGTACACGGGGGGCAGCATCTCGTCCAGCTAATTTTCAAATAAGGTCAAAATTTCAACCAATGCCAGAAAAAAGTCAATTAACCTGTCCCAAATCCTTTGTGAACCTGTTCATGACACGACCTGAATGACAAAGAGAGGGTTTTTATTTCATAATTTCAATTAAGCCCTGTACCTGGTGGGTTATCATCAAAAAACTTGGTTGGAGCTCGAACCACACTTTGGAACATTCGATTGTGCATGTTTACACTGATCAAGTAACTGTAAGTAAACCATCCAAAAGCCCTCATTAAATTAAAGGCAAGGATGAGAGCAACAAGACCACCGTAAATGGCGAGATATGTATTTTCTCCTAAATAGTTGTCCTCATCAAATGTCCCAGCTCTTCTCTCTTCTTCCACATTTGACCAATGGGACATCCAGTACTCGGTGGCCGTGATTGAGAGTTGTGCCAAGATGCAAACGCTAAAGAGCAGAAAAAGACCGACGTATGACTCTCCTGTTTGGAAATATTTCCAATACACCCCAGCACCAATTCCTCCTTGTCCCATTTTCTCAGCTTGCCCACCCTGCTTCTCATTTGCAACAAGCTTATTCGCAGGCTTATCATCTAACCCTTTGGCAACTTCTTTCTCTTCCTTGTCCTCTTCATTTTCCTCACTTTCTTCCGTCAGTAGCAGTTTGACGAAATCTAAGCCTTTATGTGTTAATTCAGCCAGGGTCCCTTGCCCAAGGATTTTCCCCTATATAGATATATGAAATTACAAGTATTGTCATCATAAAAAGAAACGGAGACAAAGAGGTAAAAATACCTCATTGAGGACCACGACATTATCAGCTTGGCCTAAATATTGCAATTGATGAGTAACCAAAATTACTAGTTTGTCCTTCAAATAGCCTCGAGCACATTCTTCAAACAAATGTCGTGAAACTTTGGGGTCCACTGCACTAAAGGTGAGGCAAATTTTAATAGAGTCCATATGAAAATGATAGGCAAACAAGGATATGTAATTTTCCTTACGAAAGAGGATCATCCAGTAAGTATACATCCGAGTCCTGATAAACACATCTCGCCAGATTGATTCTAAAATGCAAAGATAATAAATAAATCAAATAAAGTTAATTGGATTTTTTGTCCTAGTCACCTAGCGCGCTGGCCACCGGAAATCGTGACTCCATTATCACTTATTTGCGTCATATCCCCATGAGAAAATTGGTGAAAGTCATCCAAAAGGGCACAGGCCCTTACAACTCGCTCATATTTGTCCTTGTCGTAGGGACGACCAAAGAGTATATTCTGTCTCACAGTGCCTCCGAATATCTGAGATTCATTTTGATATTTTCAATTACCTTTAATAATCTTTAAATGTTATACCCAAGGCTCTTGACAGGCGTAGGAGATGCTTCCATTTGTGGAGACGGATCCACCCTTTATTTTCAACTCTCTCAAAAGAACTTGGAGGAGAGTGCTCTGAGATTCAAACAATTATATAATTGATGACAATCATTTTTTTTTAAAATTTGAACCAACCTTTCCACATCCGATTGGACCCACCACACAAATAAGTTGGCCATCTTCCCCTTTTAAATTAATATCTGTCAACTGATTTTCAGCCCCAGTCCAACTGCCAGTTGCTCTCAATTAATCAATTGTAAAATATTCAACAGAATTGCTTACCTGGCAGAAACATTGGTTAATTGGACCCTTGATGTTTTTTCTGGGGACGCTTGAACTTTTTCACTAAACGTTTCCCTTTCTTCGAGGAGCAAGAAATCCTATGTAAAAATAACTTCCTATTTCAATTTGCCCCAGAAGTGTCAATTAACCCAAAAAATTGGCCACCATACCTCGATTCTTTTCAATGCGATCCAAACCTCTCCCAATCCGGAGACAGCGGATGGGATAAAGTACATCATGTTCTGAACAATGAAGGACAACAATGAGATGTCATCCAATTCCTTAATTTCTTACCTGAATGATGGCGTTGTAGACGGCGACCGTGAAGAATAGCTTTTCTGCCGTAATTTCATTTCCAAGCAAAACATAAAGGAGAAAGGTTAGAAATGGGATCAGTTTTGATGTGGAAGAGAAAGTTGAGAGATAAATTCCTCTCAAAAATGAACGCTTTCGAATAACGCTCATTTCCAGTCTATATACATTATAAATAATTAGATAAAGCTTAATTTGGATTTGATTTCCTAAATTTATGACGTTGTATGTATACCTTCTTAATTTGTGAATAAGCAAAGTGAAAGGTTTCTCCCATGCATATTGCTTAATTATGCGAATCCTTAAAATTTACTTTCTTTTAAATATTCATGAAAGTATAAAATATTAGTCAAATTACGCAGTTATCACTTCATTCATCATTTGTCCCCTGCTATCTGTTCTTTGTGCAATTTGTCGACGATACTCTGTCGAGAATTTTCCATTCCAGTCTATTTAAATAAATAATAATACACATTGCATTTCAATACATAGGACATATTTTTAACGCTAAATGTTTCGTACATTGGAGGACGGTCATTACAAGCACAGTCCCAATTCCTATTAAACAGGACGCTCCAAACTCCTCCCAAAGAAAGTAGGTGAAAATTGCGAGTTGTATGGGTGCCACGAGGAGAAAGGGGAAGAAAAGTAGATTCAAGTCAAAGCGGTTAACATCATTGGATAAGAGATTAACAACTTGTCCCCCCGTTGCAATTTTTAGGGATTTTGTACTCAGTCTTAGGGATTTCCTGTATATTAATGAAGAGCAGGCTATTCGACATCTGCAGAAAGTAATGCATCCAATACTTTAATTGCACAAGCCGTTTATTTAAAGGTATAAATCAACTAGCCTCATTGCAACAATAAAACCTCCATGAAAACTTGGATGGAAAAACATTGTGACCAAAAATGTTGAAACAATGACCCCTCCTGCTAAAAGAAATTGGTCCCTTTCGGTAAAATCCGTATCCGCAGAAAAGGATTGAACCAAATAACGAACAAACAATGGCTGTGATACTCTGAGTTGTCGGAAAATAAATAGGAAAATAATTTAAACATTGTTCATCATTGTTTTTGAAACATGTCAAACCTCAAGATGCATTCTGTTATTACGTAGAGGATGAAAAGCGTGGAATAATGACCACCAAATACGCTCCACAACGCTTTAACTAAACGCGTTTTTTTTGATTTTCCAGCGCGAAATTTTTCTAATTCCCCCTCCCAAGCTCTGTAAATCAATTTGGCTAGTGAGGTTTATTTAAATGGCTTAATATTGTGCAAATCCTTACTTTTCCAATTTATTTCCCAAAGGTGCAGAAAGGTCGCTTTTTCTTGGGGCGAACAAGTCCGTTTGGTTCAAGTCCTTGCTGTAGCCCTTATAAAATAGAGGGACAATCCACAAGAAAAAATGCCGAGATATGATGTTCGCATTTTTCACTGGACTGGGCTTTAAGACAGTGTCTGGAAAATCCATTTTAATTACTTTCTCAAAGGAATTTTATGGGCCAACTGAATACATGCATATAAAAACCGTAATGATTTATGTTAGGATCATTTCATGAAATGAAACCGATAAAGAGATAACCTAGAGAGAGTAATGCATATGTGCTCCAAAAGCTTTGTTTCATCTGCACTTATATTGCATAATATGCCATGATTATCAAATGGTGGGAGTTGGCTTTCATCAGCATTATATTTGCGCAATTCGCTTGTATTTTTTCAATTCAAGTTTGAAAAAATCATTTTTCTTAAGATATATTGGATGAAAATATTCCAAGTCTGAAAATCTTGAAAATTAAACTCACAAACGCAGTTAAAAATGCACACTTTACGGAAAATGAGTTACCATCTAATTATCATTATCTTTTTAAAAATGTCAATGAGAGTTGTACCAAGTGTTTTTGCACACCGTGTGCAAACACGGAAAAATGTCAAGTAATAAAACGCTGGTTGAAAATAGCTCGCCATCTAAACTATATACGTTTTAAACTTTACTTCCTTGACCGTGGTTGACCAACATAGCCTAAGTCTCTATACAAAACTAAACCCAATGCTTCAATTCCATACAAATTTTATATGCAGTCCATGCAATTCCATGCAAATTTTATATGGGTATACAGAAAACGAACGAAATTGCATTTACTAAAAACCCCTAAAAATGTATGCGGGACGGACAGATATGCCGAGAGAAATACTTCTCGAGGTATGGCGAGCCAACAAATGGCAGTTTGCATAGGAAATTTGCGTCACTCCATGTCACTCCATGTTCAGCAGTGCAAATGTGAAGATAGGTTAGTATGATAATAACAAATATTTGTATTTGGGTGCAGCTTGCGCTTAGTTTCACCTTCAATTGCCATTTCTCTTTCCACTGGTAACCTACATCTTTTGATCCGATCCATAAGCATCATGGCCCCAGTCATTCTTGGATATTGGGATATTCGTGGGGTGGGCTAAGCTTATAATTTCATGCATTTTTTTCATGATTAAATGGTTTCTGACTAAAAAAGATTTACAATTTAAATATTTTTTAGCTCGCCCAACCCATCCGCTTGTTGTTGGAATACGCTGGAGCAGAATGGAAAGACAAACTTTACGCCTGTGGAGGTAAATTGAATACCTACGCTTTATAAAAAAATCAGTACATAACTGCTAATTGTCCTTTATTATAGGTCCACCCGATTATGACAAAAGCCAATGGTTCAATGAGAAGGAAAAGCTAGGGCTCACCTTTCCAAATGTATTTCTTTATACCTTTCTCAAAGTTCTGGTTATCATCTATTTAATTTGTCCTTTAAATTAACAGCTTCCATACTTGATTGATGGGGACATCAAATTGACCCAAAGCCACGCCGTTATTGCATACGTAGCACGTAAGCATAACCTTGCAGGGAAAAACGAAGAGGAAAAGCAACGGATTGACATGATTGAAGGGGAAATCAATGATTTCAAGGGACCATTTACTGCAATGTGTTATAACCCTAATTTTGTAATTTTTTATACTTTATATTTTCTCACCAATATTAATAATTTATGTCTTTTGTGATAGGAAACGTTGAAGGTGGAATACTTGAAAAATTTACCGCCAAAACTCAAAAAGTTTTCCGATTTTTTGGGCACGAGAATGTATTTTGGGGGGGTGGGTGTGACCTATGTTGACTTTTTGATGTACGAGACTTTGGACACACATAAAGTCCTTGAGCCAAATTGTTTGAAGCCCTACCAAAATTTGCAAGATTTTTGCAAAAGAATCGAAGCGTTGGAAAAAATTGCGGCTTATTTGAAGTCGCCAAGATTCATCAAGCATCCATTGAACAATAGACGAGCTGTCTTTGGGGGCTAGTTATAAAAAAAATAATTTTGCCCAATAATGCTTTTATGCCACATAAAACGAAATAAAATTAAACAATTAAAATCAATCATTGTAATAATATTTGCATATTATCGTTATTATTATCATATAACTCTGTATTAGGTAGTTTGAATGAAACGCTAGAATACCACCACTAGATGGCGCATGGATTTCAATTAAAGCAGCGGCAAATTTCCGGTCACCTTGAACTAAAACGTTTGTGCTACATTTATGCCCTTGACAGAACAAAACTCTGTTGAAGGACAAGGTCGAAGTAATTTAGAAAACCAATTACATCTGGCTCTGATAAGGCTATAATATATACACACCGCTTGATTGCTTTTCCTGGAACTAGCGATAAGTTTTCGGAATGCGACGCATAAATGAATAAAGTAATAAACGATAGCTTTTCCTCCCACTTGACTCACTTGACCATTGACGTGTAAACTCTGCCTTGGATGATGATTGATGAAGAGATACAATTTAACTAACATGCATATATTGAGCAATATATTTTTGGAGTGCTCCAGGAGATTCATGTTACCTTTGTTTTATTGCTTGAAGTGGCCTCAAATGACCATCAAATTCCCAACTATTTCAAGGACAGTTTCCTTGATTGAAATTTGTACTTGAATCAAGTGTGCTTGGCATTTCAGGAATGCTAATTAACTAAACGGAATCAGTGACTAATTAATCCCAAGTGTGGGGTAGTTATGATTATTATATGTTGTCAATCTAGTCATTCCATATTGCCCTTGTTTTAATAGTTAATGAGACAAATTAAAACTTATTTCTAAATTACTCTCTTGGTCCTTTTAAGGAAGATGCCCGGGATGTTGATAACCTCAAAACTGCACCTGGCAAAGGGCGCCCCGTGCCCGCCAAAAAAGTTTGGAGTGATGCGGATTTATAGTATGCGCTATTGTAAGTATATAAAATTCTAATGCTTTAAAGTCAACGATGTTTTAAAATCAGTATTACACATTTAAATTACAGGTCCCTTTGCACATAGAGCACTTCTTGTCGCAAGGGCCAAAGATGTGCCGTAAGCATCAAGAAAAGCATTTGTTAATTGTTGACTTGTTAAAAAATATTTATACATTCTTGTACATAGGCATGAAATTGTAAATATTAACTTGTCGTCAAAACCAGAATGGATTTTTGAAAAAAGTGCAGCTGCGGCTGTCCCCATTTTGGAAACATCAAAGGGGATTATATCCGAGAGTCTTATTGTTGGAGAATATTTGGAAGATTATATCCCAAACAAGCCAATGTATTACCCAGTCCAGGATCCCATGAAGAAAGCAAAGGATAAGTTGTGGATGCAAACATTCGATCAAAAAGTCAGACCCTTTGTCTACAAACTTTTTATGAACACGAAACTTACAAATGAAGAAATTGAAGGGGCCCTGAAGGGTCTCACTGAGGCTCTGTTACTTTTTGATAAAGAACTTGAGAAAAGAGACACCAAATACTTTTCCGGTTAATTTTATAATTTTAGATGCATAAATTGATATAATAAACAATTATTGCGTAATGTAGGGGATTCACATCCAGGGATGCTGGATTATATGATGTGGCCATTCATAGAAAGGTAACTTAAATTTTTGTTAACATTTTGGCCCTTTTATATTTTCATTGTCCACATTAAAGGTTGCCAATAATAA
>JAQIXN010001700.1:0-16086 GCA_034698145.1 Proisotoma minuta
CGGTCCGTTTTGCCCCCGGTCCATTTTGCCTCAGGAACGTTTTGGGTTTAAAGCTTTAGTTTTGATGTCTTCGAAATAAATTTTTTGGAGTCTTAAGTTATAGCGATATAATTAAAATAAGGTCAAGAAAGTTAAGTTTGTTAAGTTAAATGCGTTAAAAGCTTAGCATCTCCGTTAAAATGGCGAGCTATTTCCAACGTTTACAACGTTTTATTATTATATTGTTGTTGTTGCACATTATTGTATGTTATGAAATATGTTCTCTGGCTTGCTGTCAAATTATTGGTCAATGTTGGCATGAAGCTTATAGTTTTGTTATTAATGATTTTCAGATCCACCTGAGAAAATCACGCTGTCTTCACCCATCGTTGATGTTGTGGAGAATGAGATTCCAGATAAAGTGACATGCTCTTCCAAAGCATTCCCAGAAGCCAGTTATTTTTGGAAATACGGAAATGAAAATGTATCAAATGGTGCCGTACTATTTTTCAATACTCCATTCACTCGAGACAAATCCGGTGATTATGAATGCATCGCCTTTAATAAACACGGAAATATTTCCATAAAAGCCAAGTTCAATGTACAGTGTAAGTATTTGTTGAATTGCTTTTGAATGATTGGCATTAAGAGGCTTAATAATTTGAGAAGTGGTTGGAAAGGAATGCGTCTGATGATGATGTTGTCTGTATTTAGACATCCCAGAGTGCACGATAACCCCGAAGGAAGTTGATGATGAGATGCTGTTAAGTTGTGAGGTGGATTCTAATCCCTCTCAAGTTGATTTCCATTGGATGCTAGACAATACAACTTACACGGAGAAAGTTTTCAGCAAAGGACTCAGCAGTAGCATCACGCTAATAGCGAGTCCAGAATACTTTGGAAAATATAAATGCTTTGCAAATAACACTATTGGAATGTCTGCTCCTTGTGAACGAGTCATTTCGGGTATTTTCTATTTCCTCAAATTATTATTTGAAAGCACTATAATATATAGCCAACATTACGTACATGATAAATAATACTCATCAATTACTTGCATTTATATATTTATTATATATGTACTTATACTTGAGCTTTTTTACTGTAATGTGAAGTGATGGTGGTGATTTAATCACATATTTTCTTTCTTCTATTAATCATTGATAGCTTCTCTGGAAAAGAGTAGTAGAGTTCAAGGTACTGCAACAACAACACTTATAACTAATACTAGTTTCTTAATTCATATGCTTTCTAAATATTATATAATAATGCTACAACATTTAACGCTTTATAAATTTCGTAGTTTATAGTTTATAGTTTTCAAAAAATATTAACGCTCATTGATATAAAAATGAAATTTACATAACAATTTCACATATGCAAACCTTCGAAAATGTATTTATGGGGAAAAAGTAGCTGAAGTAATATTATGGTTCGTTATTTTTGTCATAGCTGGAAGTTGGATCCGGAAGCTGTCTGACGATAAAATTATCATAATTGCTGCCGTTGTGGGTGTGGCCATCGTCCTGTTTCTGATCGCTTGTATCATCATAATTTTGATATGCAGAAGGAAAAGACTCAACGAAAAATGTAAGGAATACTTTTCACATTGCCCCAAATTACACTTTACTTGTTCTTTTGTGTACTATATTTTCTCCTCTTTATAATCTTGGTATATAAAATGATAAGAAACGACATAATGGTGTTCTAATGGTAACGCTTTACAGTTTATCGATATTAAGTAGATTGGTCTATTTTTATTTTTAGGGTGTGAGTATAATGTTTTGTAGTTGTGGTTAAAATTAATGACTTTTATCGCATCGCCAAATAAGTTCAATCATCTGTCCAATTGGTATTTGTTTGATTGCTCAAAGTTGAGTTGAAAGAGTCGACCACATGATTCGACTCTTGATGAGATGACCTGCAACTAGCCACAAATTAATTCTCATGTCACTCCCTTAACCTCTTTCCAAACCCAAGTCACTTGTCACCGTCAGAGAAATCCTTAGCATTTGGACAATTTGAGCCCTTTCAATTTAATGATCCCCATACCAAGCAATTTCATTTACTTGGCGGAGCCTCATATTATTGACAGTTGACCGAATTCCATTTCAATCGAAATCTTATAAGTATATCAAATAATCCATCATGCTCACAAAGGAATGCAGTTTTTTACAAGTTAATTTAGATCAAATGGAATTTTTATTGATTTCCAAACGATACTGCAATTTATTTCTTTTGCAGATTCAGGGAAAATATTAGATTTCAAATGGAAAAAATGTGCTTTTACATTTAGATTGTAAAAGGATTCCACGCGTCTCGTTATTTTCAATCATAATAATAAGAGAGTATTGGATTTTATTCCTTGCTTCAAAATCGTTCTAAAAATAAAATAGCATCTTTGCCTTCCACTTTGCCGAATTCAAACAAATCAATTTTTGATTAATTTATTATATTGAATTTACTTATTTATTTTTGTAAAAAAATGTTAAAACGAGTGATATAACTATTTACTTTTACTAACAAACTTTTTTGTTTCATTGTTTGGTTTTTCTTCCTTGATTGACTTTCCCCTGTTTTGGTTTTGATTGACCATTCTCCATCATGCATGGTTTTGAATCTAATTCAGTAAGACTAACCGTAATGAATTTGTGTGCAGACCAACACGCCAACAACCGACCGGAGGAACGACAAAAGTAAGTGTGGTTTGTTTGTGCGTTCACTAATAATAACAATGCGATGCGACTGTTAATTGTTACTGCTCAGACAAAAAAAATAATTATAGTTTAGCGTAGATTGATGAGACGAATATGAAAGGAGCACTAAACAATCTTAGCATTTTGCAAAATTCACTTTCTGTATATAGTAAACAAAATAGAAGAGAGTTTTTAGTACACTACTCTGTTGACTTTCACTAGAAAACTCGAGAGCAATTATGGGACTCAAGGTATTTTGTATTTATTATATTCAACAGTGTTGATTACGAACGATTCATTGTAAATTTGTACGGGCCGGAAATTTTGTAAGTTTCTTCACTAATTATGTAATGTTTGCCCCATCACCACAAATTAGTGTTTGACACAAAAGTTGTAGCCCTTTTTGGTTTTCACTAAACTTACCCAAATCACTACTTGTCTCATGTTCTGTCCAAAATGTTTTTTAAAAATGCTTTAAATTTGTGTACCTTCACTCGTACGTTCGTAAAATCACCAATTAGTTAGGTTTATATGTATGTGTCCCGTTTAAATATTTATTTATATGCCTGTGAATATACTAATTAGGGGAATAAAACCTGGACATAATCTCATAACCTATATATAAAACGACATTTTATATTTAGAAGTTGAATAGGTGACTATAACTGACATAAAATACAAGAACAATAATTATTACAACTGACAACGTGCTTCAACTTGCCTCTGTCTAATACATGTTTTTCAACAACATTAACGGGAATTGTCTCTGTTCTTGTGCGTACCTTTTATAGTCCCGAGGGCAGAGCTTACACCTATGACGCTTCTCCATCACTCTCTACGAATTTCACTTCAAACTCTTACACCCATTTCACAGGTAAATGGAACCGCACTATCTACTTTCTCTATCAACTCTTGTAATATCTCTCTCTGCCATTGTAAATTTTACATATTATACAACTCCATTTTATCTGTACTCTTTAAGTTTAATATCGCTTCATACCTTGTACATTAACAAGTTAAACTGCCTTCAAAACATTATTATATATACAAATCATTTAACTTTGCTCACGGAGAAAAACAGCTTCCCCGGTTGCATGACTTGCATGTATTTATCTAAAATTTACTTGCTTGAATCAAAAAATTTACTCACATAATGTCAAAAAATCAAAACTGCATGACGAATTTAACAAATGACAGTTGCATCTGCATGTGCTATCAAATTACAACTGCTTAATATTTTATTTATTTATGTTTTTTTTTTTGTTTTTGTTTTATTTGTCGCTATCCAGTCCGGAAGGCAAAGATGTGTCAGTTTCCACATTAGGAGGAGGAGGAACAAACAATAATAACAATACAATCACCCCGTCCCCTCCTCCTCCTCCTCCCCCCACTCCTCCAAAAGAAAATAGCCAAACCTCTGACCCTTTGTCCCCTGAAGATGCAAATCAGGCAAAGTGGCCAATAAAACCTGGAGTGCACCTGCATGTTAATGGATTGCACAGTTTGGGGAAAAGCGTTAAACCAATCAATGGGTTTAGTTATGGGACAAAAAATTCTTCATCCACTTTGCCTTCTCATTTGAGTGTCAATCATGTCCAACAGGAAACAAATGGTAAATTAACCACTCCCACACGCAATAGTAGACATTTAGAGAAAATGCCATTTATACTGATTACTGATCTATTTACTACAAACAATAATTATAAAAAAGTTTATTGCTTTGTAATTAAGATTATTGTGTTTGTACTATATTTTCGCATTTTTTGTTTGGAATGGCTTTTTCTTCAATTAATTTTATGTTTAATGTTGACGTGGAATGTTGTAAGAAGCTTGTTGTACTTATTATGGAATGTTTTTCAACATGTTTGTTTTCGCAATTTTAACACCTTAGACACTCCTGTCACTGTCAGTGCCACAGGGACTAGAAAAAGGAAAAGACCGTCTAAAGGTTAGTAATTATTTGCTTATGTGACTAATTATTGCTCTCAACTTTGCTTTCTCTATCGTATCAAAGCAAGGAAATGTCACTTTGGGAATTATATATTGCCTCTGTATTTGCACTATAACATTTGCATTTGTTTGATCTTGTTTGGAGATGTAGCAAGAAGTAGCAGCACAGCATGTTGTTGTCCTTGCGTCTTTTGGTGAATGCTTAAAATAATCAGTGCCTTTGATGATGTTTGTTATTTGATATAACTTGACATGTACTTTCTTATCATCAAAAGTAAATTACGTCAATTACTTGGTTCATTCGAGCTTGGATAACTTGATCTTGTTATTATTGACATTTTCATCAAAATTCCATCAATTATAGATCCCAGTCCCGCTCATCGCAAAGGGGATTTACATGACGAGGGCAGTAAGGCGTTCTACGAAAATCTTCCCTTTCATGGTCTCGCGTCCCCACAATCAAAGGTATGCTGTTATTTATATTTTAAAAAGCAACGACAGCTTTCAATGTATGCATATTTTGCAACATTTTTTTTACAAATTAATAATTTATAGTCATTTTATTTTCGAAATTGCTGAATTTGAAGTGTTGTGGTTTGGCTTGTTTTAATTTTGTTTTTTTTTATTTGTTTTTTGTCATGTTTTTGGTTTGTGACGCTTCCCGTTTCCCTTTGTGTTGCGGTTTGAATCATGATAATAGTCGGCCGAGGCAGTAACAACGACGACAACGAGACCATCGAGTGAGCTTAGTCACACGGGCTCATCAGGTTATGGATCAACTCGAAGTCAGAAAGCTTTGGCTTTAGAAGCCGCCCTGAAATCCTCAAGCGGTGGTTCATTAAATAGTAGACCCATTAGCATCGTCAAGCCATCAAAAGAAGAGGGGACAAGTGTGTCATCACCATCACTTGCTGATGGGCCAAAGACATCCACGCCAATCAACAAAAACCACAATTCCACAGAGCTTTTGAATTCATTTAGCTACATTTCCGAAACTGGAGACAGTATAACGACTAATAATGTCAACAACAATAGCCCCAAACCCTATATTCTTACATACTTTACACTCCCCAAAGCTTCTCGCTCATCAAACGACCCAAATAATAGAAAATATTCTTGTGATGGTGCTAAATTAAGTAAAAACGAAGGTTCCAACATAAAATTAGCCACGGTAAAGCCTCAAAGGATTGCTTCAGTTTCTGGAGGCTCACTGCGTCCATTCAGAATGCCTGAAGCCTCTCGAATCCTGTTTCGTTCTGTGAGAGGAAGATACGGGATTAAAGGATGGCCCCCATTACCACCAGGAATGATTTCAAATAATAATAATAGTAGTAGTAGTAGTTTAACCCCAAAGTGTGATCTCGTCGTCTCACCTTTAGAAATTTCGGAAGGGAAGAAACAATCTCTGCAACAACCAGCATCATCATCCGTCCAGATTGAAAGTGATTTGGGAAACGGGTTTAGATCAAATACCACAAATCAAGAGCAACGTTTAACTCGAGCTGAAGAAAGCAAACTGGAGGCTGTTACCAGACTTAATACCATTGCCAATAAAAATGCTAATAAAATTACACCCAGACTTAAGTTCCCAAACCACACGATTGCTTCTAAACCAGCCATTAGTAACAAACCCACGTTGATCAGTACGTCCATTAAGCCCACTTCATCTGACCCACCGATGAAAATTAACACGGGCGTTACCATTGTAGGGAGCTCAAAAAAGAAAACGCTTGGCACAAAGAAAGAAGCGGTTGCTGATCATGGCACAAAGAGAAGAGTACAAGGCAGTAATTTGGCAAAACTTCCACCTCCATTAATTGGAAATACTGTCATCCCACCTCCACCCAGTTTAGAAGAAGATAGCGATGAAGAAGACGAAGAAGAGAGCAATGATGACAACAACAACGCCACTACTAATGACCAAGAATGTTTAACTGGGGGGAAAGTAAAATCTGGGGCGAAGCCCGTGGCTGCACCGAGATTACAAACAATGACCAAATCAAAGGGTCACGTATACCAAAATATTCCATTCACGAAAAAGACTCCAAGAGCAGAGGTGTAGTTTTGTTACCAAATTGCTTTTTATATATAGCCACTCTGGGTAATTAAGCCTCTCTCTGCTCTGAACCTGCACAAAATATACTCGGACCGACCTTAGTTAATTATTGTCTTTCACTCATTAGTCTCTTGTGTACACATGTCCGAATTATTACTTACACAAACAGAATTTATTGATTGGTTGAAGAGCGATTGATGTTTGTGCTATATAATTTGTCTTTATTGTTGCTCAATTAATTAAGAGTTATTCGTCCGTCATGTAAAATGACCGCTTTGCTTCTGTATTTACTCAACGCTAATTGGTTTAATCATGCACTAATGAGGGGTTCTTTGTAAATATTTGTAAATTAACCACAGACCTTGCTGACCCCACTCTCCCTTCAATACCACCAAAACCCAAACCTACTAAATCATCATCAAAGCCACACCCTCGGCAATCATCTCAGTCACCATCAATTGCAACAACTTGCTGTTGCCCCACACGCTCATCTAAACCCAAACCAATATGCCACAACGCATCGGACGTTTCCTTCCAATCATCAGCAAGCCGATTTATTTTCCTCTCTAACAAGAAAAGGCAGAGGCCATCCTAAAGCTGATATAATGGAAATTGCTGGAAATGGCACCAACCGAAGGCCAAATGGAGGCTCACCCGCAATGTGGCATGCAGATCTCATTTATGGACACACTCCGAACGGAGCCAGAGGATTGGGAGGAGGCAACAATGGGCATATTATGACCAATGGTCATTTGTCACATCACCCCCTGTCTCAGTCAAATGGCTATGCAGTCCCCAATGGTGGGGGCACACACAATCGCAATGGAGGAATGCAAATCCCAATCATTAACCCAGGGGCAGCTTTCCCACTTATAAGAGGAAATGAAATAAATGTTTGACATAGGGACAGCGTTTTATAATTGCTTGAATAGAAATAGTCCGTGTTCTAATATGACCACCCCTGATGATTATTGATACGAGATTGTCCAAACATATTATAACCAAAGATATTATATAAAAGCGATGACATGCAGCATAATACATATTTAGTAATCAACTAGTAATTGAAAGTGTGCTAATAATTATTACTATTACTATTATTATTATTAGATGTGATTCAGGGTTGTATTTTGTATTTATAAATACATACTACCACAGCTTTTTGTCCCGTATTTTAAGAGTGTATTTACAAAGCAGTTGCAACATGTTCCCGTTTTTTTTTTTACAAATCCGGTGTTTACAAGTCATTTTTAACATCCCAGTTTACATTAAAAATTTATTATCTATTCCATATATATATAGAGCTTTTAACTCCTAATCATTAATTAACAAGCTAAGCTAATGTATTATTTTTCAAATGTTCAGACTGAGTTTTTTTACAGATTTTTTTTATTGTGTTAATTGTAATTTGTTACTTTTATATTTGTTTTTTTTAAACGATTTTTATATTTCTTAAAAAGTCCCCATATATTTCTAGCCATACAGACCCACAACGACTGAATTGGATTATGCAGATTCTGACTACAGAAATTTATACAACTATGGTCCTATGAATTATAAAGAAGCCTCTAAACAAAATTCTAATGGCAAAAAGAAAAGTTTTGGCAACCAATCTCTTGAGTCTGAAATGTTATAAATATATATATTTCAATTTTTAATTTCCATTCAAATGCCCATCCATCAAAATGCACGATTAATAATAATTATTATATAAATAATAATAAACCCTGAAAAACGTGATAATTTATTTAACTGTTTAATTCTTGATATTCAAAATCTTAGTCAGTAGCCGTCGTAAAAATAAGTAAGGTATTTTTATCGAAATTAAATAAATGTGCCTTCCCCTATAATTCTGTACTTGTAAAAGTTTGTTAATGTATAATGCGCCATAATATTATATATAGTATTTGATTAAATGCGATGCGGTGTAGTTACCAAAAATATGAATGACGCCACTACCATCCAAGATGAAGTTAGTATGATAGTTACAATAATAATTGTTTACAAGTAGAATGTATGATTATCAAGTAAAATAGGAGAACAAAATAATAATAAAATCAATTTTAGAAATATAAATGCCATTGACTTGTGCAAGTTCTTCATTTCGTTATTCGTATAATACACATTTGCAAATATCACAGCAGACATTACAGAAGCAATGAAACCATTCAGATTTAATACCAAATGACCTTTCCATTGTTGTACATTTCTATGAACCAGAACAAGGGCCAGCAACACAATATTTAAATGTTAATCCAAGATTTTGGTTTACTTTACCATGTATTTTATGCATATATTCGCATCTCGTCATATTCAGTCACCAGTCAGAAAACAAAATCTCAGAACCAATATTTTCATCTTTTGTGTTCTTTATGTATATGATCTGCATGTACTACTCCTGGCAAACGATCCTCTTTTCTTAGGCAGTAGAAATGGTAAGGATTAAATGATGAAAAGCGTCTAGGATGCGCCTGAGAGCAAAGAAGTACTCGTTTCTTAGATTCCTGCAAAAAAAAATCAAAATCTTTTTCAAAATTGTGGATTACTATATAATAATAAAAGAACCTACCAGATTTGATACTGGATCATCACATTGTTCATGGGCTTTTGTAATATTTTTATTATAAATCGGAATTCCATCCACTATTTTGGAAACGAATTTTATGTAACAAACCCCACCGGCTGGACTTAGACACATTTTCTTTGTATGATCGTATCTCATTTGAACCCACAATTTCTCTTTAATTTTTGCAAATTTACAGATGCATTTTCCCTCGTTGTCCGGATCCAAGTCCTTTGTGGCGCAAACCATGCGTCCTTTGTTGGGATAAGCTGCATTTTCACAAAAGTCCCATTCTAAAGCTCCCGTGGGACTGCACTTGTCCCCATGTTGAGCACCCGTGCTGCCAGGTTCGGAAACGTATTTTCCTCTCACGCTTACTTGTGCGTCTTCCTCAACTTGTGGAGGAACCGTATTGTCTTCGTATTCATAATCTTCTATTGTATAATTATGTGTTGCAGCAAGCGTAGAGTTTGTTGAATTATTGAGACTTGTGTCATTTGCATTGTTAGGTTGGATGCTGGTAGCATTGGCATTATTGTTATTGTTGTTAAATGATCGACCTCTCATCATGGCACGACCCCGATGATGTCGGCGGACAGCGGAAAGATGAGTGTCTGTGCTATTACTATTATTTGGCAAAGTTTCGTTTAGTGTGGGTATAATTGAATTTGGATGATTTGGTGAAAGATGAATTGGACTGGTGTTTGGAATTTTTCCCCGAAATGGTACTGGAATCCGAAGTCGTGTTGTCCGCAATTCCAATAATAACTGAGAGTGTCCGACGTGTGTAATTGATAACAAAAATCCTGATACGAATGCCAATTTTAGAACCAGGTTCATGTTGGGGCGAATAAGACTGCTACTTCCATAATGAGTCCTTATGAAAATGTTTTTAAAAAATTATGGAGACTAATTTACATACAAAGTCATAGAGATGAAGACAATGAATCTATCAATAGGTTGTTCACCGGCTAATAATAAATGCAATGAAAAATATCAACAATGATCAACTTGAACTGTTATTGTCTGCTTTTATTTCCACTTATACTCTTTTGCAATGAACTTGAACTCTGCCTACAAAAATATTTGCAACCTGACATTGATTGACAATTCACATTCTTTTTATACTGGTTCCTAGTTTTGTATTATGCAAGAGTGGAATACAAATATGATGAAGAGAAAACATATTATACCGTGAGTGTATTACAACTGGTCAATTTAAAAACGACGTGAAGAGGTTGCAGGCATTATCGCTCGTAGGGGGCCAAGCAAATAATAAAAAATGCTACAATATACCGCAATCGAATATTAGCTTATACTTAAGATCAATTCGCAACTCTGACTTCCTTGTCTCATATTAAGGAGATCTGCAAATGTCTTTTTGCTTCTCATTTCTTTAGTATTAATCAAACCTTTGTTCATTCATGTTGTCAATGTTTGAGAGTGAATTTTAAAGATTATGGAAAGCAAATTTGGGCTCATTTGTCTCATTTCTCTACTCATCACTGCATCACAAGGAAAAAGATGGAACACCAATAAGGATTCCATTGTTGTTGATGGTTTGTTTTATAATTAACCAAATAGGTTTTTATCAATAATAACAATAATTTCTACAGCTCATTACAGTGCTGAAGATGAAGGGATTCGGTCGGATCCTGTAGCTGAAAAGCCAGAATGTTACACTTCGGATGGGGAGCCGGGGGAATGTGTAACTGTTCTTCGGTGTCATCCAATTCTGTTCTCAGAGAAGGGTCAAGTGAGAAATTCGGGACTGGCCATAACATATGCAAAAACAGAAGATGTCTGTTCCACTAAAAACTCTGTAGAAGGAAGCTATGAACGCAAGGATAGCATTGAAGAAACTCGTATGAATATATTTCTTTGCAATTTTCATATTGAGCGAGCAAAAATGTATTTAATAACAAAATTTTCAAATGATTTAGAAATTGGCCAAAAAGTTATCTGTTGTTCAAAGGATCGTATTCAGTATGATTCAAGATCTGAACTAAATCAAGATTTGGAAACATACACAACCACATCTTCATATTCAGTTTTAAATGTTGAATTGGATGTAACTGGATTTCCAATTGGAAACGGAGAAGCTCTACCACAAACCACACTATCTCCGACTATAGATGTTGAAGATGAGGTCATAGTTGTAGATGCTGCAAACAAACCATCCTCATCCCCACCAGTGGTCATAGATGTCGAAGTGGAATTGGGAACAGAAACGACAACACAAAAAATCCAAGTACAAGAACAAGACATTATTGAGCCATCTCCAGAGCCAGAACCGGAAACTGAAGCCGAAGAAACTCCTCAAGTTGTTGTTACACAAAGCCCTATTCCTGTAGAAGATATGACTCAACAACAAGGACAACAATCCGAAGTAGCTATTGAAGATATTTTTGAACAACATCCTCCAACATCTGCATGCCCAACATTGGAATCATACGGAACGTGGCCTGTATTTTATGACTACCCTTGGCTGGTAATTTTTACTCAATTTGATTTGATTTTTGGCAAAAATAAATTGAGTCAATTCATCAGGCAACAATTCAAAGCCGTGCAAAAACTGGTCCCGTTTGCTCGGCGTCTTTAATCACGGAAAGCCACGTTTTAACAGCTGCTCATTGCATATCAAGGTTTAAATGCAATAATATTAATAAATATTAATTTCCTGATGTGTCAATGATTATGTATTTTTTGTAGATTCAATTCAAGAGACGTAGCAAGGATGCAAATTCGAATAGGATTTAGCAAGCGATCAAACAATGATACATTTAATGATTACTACGTCTTGCGTAACGCTTCTAAAATTATTTTCCACAAGAGATTTCATGAGCAAAGTAAAATGGACAACAACATTGCCCTCATCAAGTTGGATGAACCTGTGGAATTTGATGACCACATTGCCCCTATTGGAGTATTCAACGGCATGAAAGGTTTTGACATTGGGAATTGCAGTGCAGCAGAAGCAGGATGGATTAAGTTTGGAAACCGGAAAGTGACTGGGGCCTCAGGGGGTGTTATTCATTTTAAGGAAGCCCCAATGAGCGATTTCCATCTACGAGAATCTATTGATCAAGTTCTTAGCAATGATGAATGCAATGTCCAACTAAATAGTCAAATCAATGAAAAGATGATTTGTGCTAAACCCAAAGCGTTCGAAGAGCCTAGCGTATCCACAGATTTTTTCAGATGGAATGATGGGGTTCCTCTTGTTGTCAAAGTTGGAAATGTGATACAGCAAATTGGGATTAAATCATGGGGGTATGAGGGTCAACAATACCCAACTGTATTTACTCGCGTTGACTCGTATTTGGACTGGATTAGAAATAATCTGCGTATGTAGATTACATAAAGTAAATAGATTTATTAGTTGTAGCTTGTTTATGTCGTATAGATTTTTTATGGGTTGTTTTTATTGTGAAATTGTGTCTCAACTTTTCTCCTCGTACATTAATATTTATTGTCTTTGTGTAGTTAGTAAAATTAAAAAAAGGAAGCCTTATTCTATATATACAGACAAAGTTGTTCTGCGAAAATACAGAATAAAACCCGGTGAATTCTTTTTGACAATGTGCCAAATAATAAATCTGCCGTTTGTTATCTTGTTTGTAATAAATATTTTTCAATTTTTACTCAATTTACTAAAGAACCAAAAGTGCGTTGGGTTAGCCTTTAGCATGACAATTCAATTTTAAAATTATTACATTTCCCTTTCTAGAAACATAAAATAATCAAAACAGGATTGCAGCAAAGTGTCAAATGCATTAAAAGTTGAATAGGAAACGCATTAGTTTAAAGCCCATGCTGTGTACTAGCACTTAATTTAACCATTTCTTCCGTCCCGTGTTTCGACGTAATTCAATTTTAGAGATCTTTGGCAGTCGGTAATTTTCAAAGCTGGTTGCATTACCACCCCTGTTGATTCATTTTCTATTTGAATAAAACCTTCAAAGTTCATCCCCTTTGCTCCTATTAAGGGCTAGAATTTACAATAATGTCTCATCCTATTTTGATATCTAGAATCTAATGCATTGTTCGGCTTGAGAGAAGTGAGAATTATTATTATTTCCTACAAACTCCTCTCCCCTTTTGGACTTTGAAATGTATTATTTGTTACATAGCGTAATGAGATGAAAGGATGGGTTTCAAATTTAATTTACGTTTTACAACGTTTTACTCTCGAAGAGTTCTTTGGAGGCCTCCTTTCAATACTACGCAAAACAGTATGGAACTTGCAAAATTCAACCCATACCTTATAAAATCAAAATCTGACCTTTAGGTCAGATTTTTGCAAAAAATTGTCCGTACCAGGGCTCGAACCTGGGACCTCGAGTGTGTTAGACTCGCGTCATGAACCAACTAGACTATACGGACTTGGGTGAAATAAAGATGAAAAAGGGTTGTATATGAAACAAAACTGGTTGAAAGGCCCAATTTGCCAAGCTTCGCTTGGCATACAATTTTATCTAATCCGCCTGGATTTATAAAATAAATAGCATATTTTTTACAACCCTTTTCTTCTTCACTTCACCCAAGTCCGTATAGTGTAATGGTTCATCACGCGAGTCGCAAAAAATTTTTTTCCCAAAATTCTATAACGAATTCGTGTATTAAACAAAAACAATTATCAACCACATCCAAGTGAAATTAGCCTCTATTTGAAATGCATTTACTTGGATATATTTTATAAAATAATTTCTGAAGATGCAAGTATCAATTCTTTAGAAAAGTCTCAATTCTCATTGTGCCCCGGAGTGGCCTATAAAGTGACTTTGAGACGTCATTTAATGTACAGATAGATTTATTGCTTGTCTCAAAAATGATAACAAAGAGATTTGTCATAAAAAATATGTCATAAGATTAAGGTACATTGTGACGTTTCTTTTAGTCCGGGTACATTTCCAGTGTCAATGCATGTCTTAAACCACCTCCAACTGGTCCATGATATCTGCAAAAGGTATTTAAGAGGTCATTTTTAACTGCTCAAATTTTTTGCGATAATAATAATTTTATCCTTTTTCGTCATAAATTAATAAATGATGTCAATCCTTTGAATGTCCTCTTTTATTAGACTACTCGTGGAATGCTTAAAATTACTCTGATTAAAACCAGTTTCATGCGGTACATGAGGTATAAATATATGGAACGGGTATATGGCTTATCTTAATTGCTAACTATTATTGGAGTCATTAGAAAAAATTAAAGGCGGCCTGACTGACGGCCATTTAATCCAGTGATAAAGAATTTCAGATAAAAACCAACGAAATTTGTTAACCCTTCATCATTTCATCTGCAATTCATCTCCAGTCAAATATCTCAAGAAAGTTCCCAAAAGTTAATTTTTCTTTCAAAATGGTTCAACCCCCAAAGGAAGATTTCAAATATTGCCAATTTCTCGAGACTTTCCAATGTCTCGGAATCAATTCCAAAATTGGTGTTGCATTGTTTGGAGTTGGCAGAGCAGGGATGATACATTTGGGAAATCTCATGAGAAATAATCGGGTTGATCTTTTGTACGTCGTGGAAGAAAGTGAAGAGCGTTTGAAACAAGTTCAATTGGCAACAGGACTCAAGACTACAAAATTTGTTCATACTTCAAAAATTGACGAGGTCTTGGGAGATGTCAGGTTGGTTCAATCAATCAAATCATAAACAGTAAATTAATAATAATAAATATTTCGCAGTGTTCAAGCTGTTGTGATTACTACTCCCACTCAAACGCATCAAGAGCTTATTATAAGATCATTGAATAACAAAAAGTTTGTGTTTTCTGAAAAACCAATTGCAAATGAGTTGAAGGATGTCAAGAAATGTTACGACCTTGCGACACAATCTGGTCTTCCTTTATTTTGCGCATTCAACAGGAGATTTGATCCCTCTTTTGCCAATGTTCGAGAAAGAGTAAAGAAAGGAGAGCTTGGAAAAATTCACATGATCAAATCATGCAGTAGAGACTCGCCACTGCCATCAATTGAATATCTTCGTACCAGCAGTAAGTATAATGCAATGTTTTCTTTGGGAAAATTCCCAACCGATTAATGAACTTTCTTAACCCAGATGGTATTTATCATGATTGTTTGGTACATGATATTGATTTGACTTGTTGGATCATGGGAGAATACCCAACCAAAGTCTTTGCATCAGCAACAGCCCATATGAAATCAATTGCTGAAATTGATGACCATGACACTGTAGCTGTTCAAATGACTTTTCCATCAGGGGCAATGTGCTGTATTGACCTAAGCAGATTTGCCAACTATGGATATGATCAGCGTTTAGAGGCAAGTGATGGAAAAAGACTTTTGCAGTTTCAATTTTTCAACAAAATGTTTTTACAGGTTTTTGGACCAACTGGAATGCTCCAATGTTCAAACCAAAAGGCACTTGGGGTAGAAAGCTTTGGATCAAAGGGGGTCGAGGAGCCTCCAATTTATTACTCGTTTGCATCTCGATATGAAGAAGCTTACAGACGAGAATTGGATCATTTCTTAAATGTTGTGGAAGGTAAAGAAATTGCATATATCTTTTCAATAATTGCATGAAATGAAATTGACTATTTTATTTTAATCTGCAGGAAAAGAAACCATCACAATTCTACCCAAAGAAACGTTGTCAGTATGCACAGTCGCCTCAGCATGTGAAGAGTCTGCTCGGAGCGGACTTCCGGTTACAGTGAAATATGATTTTGAGTAATTTTGTAAACCACGCTGGAAGTGGAACAATAATATTTTTTTTGTAATCAGGAATTAATAATAGGGGTGTTCACAGTAACCGATTATAACGATTATAATCCAAATAGATTATAATCGCTTACAAATCGCCATGGAGGA
>JAQIXN010001701.1:0-16078 GCA_034698145.1 Proisotoma minuta
TATGTTTCTTAATTTTCAAGGGATACATTATAGATTACCAATTTCTTTGTATTTTAAGATATTTATAATATCAACTTGATTTATGATTTTTTATTTTTTCCAAAAATCTGGAAAAGTTAACGATAATGGAAACGCAGAAAATGTTCAATTTGTATAATTATTATTTATTAAGTAAAAATCCTTCTTACCGTTTATAAAAGTTGGTGGTTCAAAATAAAAATTTAAATGTCTTGGGTTTAAAGCTTTAGTTTTAGAGTTTTCGAAATTATTTTTTTGGAGACTTAAGCTATCGCGATTTAAGTACCGGAGGTAAAGTAAAGTAGAGCAAGTTAAACCTGTTAACAATAAGTTAAAAATTTAAGCGTTTAAAGATTAAAATATCCGTTATAATGGCGAGCTATTTCCAACGTTTACAACCTTTTGTTTCTTTTTGTCCGTCTGTCGTTGCGGTATAAGATGGGATGATTTTTTTTAACCCAAATACAAGTTGAGAATAGAAATTGAAGAAATGTTTTTAAAATTGCCAAAATTTATAGAAATGGAAGTTTGGAATTTTTTATTATTAATTTACTCTTATAAAAAATGATAAAATGTTTCTAATTAGATATAATTGGAATAGATTACATTCAAAATGTAAAAATTTCAGTGTTCTTTTAAACAATTTAACAAGACACTATGCCATTATAATTACTAAAGAACAAAGCTTTATAAGATACCCAATGGCATTCTAACTTTATTTTAATATTTTATTCATTATAAATCTCAACAATTTATTGCTCCTTCATGTATCCACTAGTTTATGATTTAGCACTTGAATAAATACAATGAAAACTGTAATGCAATTTACATTTTTTCAGGATTTTTTTAAATAGAAAAAGTATATTTTTATTGGCAAAATTTCAGGAAAATCTACTTGAAGCTTGTAAATCTAAATTTTAAAATTATAACTAATATCGGTTGCAGTGTAAAATTTAAAAATAAATTCTTGAATTTTCTACAAAAATAATTTTATATCACAATCATCGTCAGCAAATCATTCTTTAAATTGCAACGGAAATCCATTGTTTTGAAAAAATAAACTCCGTTATGCAAAGTTTTCAATTCCAAAAAAATCCATAAAACTCAATGTCACAGCATTGTTTCAGCTTGTTTTTTACTTGATTCATATTCCTTGGTTATTAATTGCTGCGTCTCTTCTGCATTGTATGAGGTAATGTTACACATTTTATAAATGTTATTTTTTTTTTTATATTTTCTTGTTTCTTTATTGGTAAATAAAGAGCAAAATTCATTTAATTTTTTCATGTATCAAATGTTGAAGATTGTCTCCATTTTTGTCTTAACTCTAATCGTGGCCGTAAAAATGGTAAGCGTGTTTAAAAAATTCTTTGCAAATCGGTTTTAGTTAAAAACCATTTTTAAATATATTTACCTTAAAAAGTAAATATCTCAAACTGAAGAACAAGCCCTAAAATTGAATTTTTGCTCAAACTATCATGAATTTTTATCAACTTGTCCCTTATTTAAGAATTTGGTTTAGTTGTATTTTTACTATTTTAACACAGAAATTGGATTTTTTAGATTGAAAGCTAACGATTAGTTTTAATAAACATACCTCACCGAAATTTTCTTTAATTCATTATCATGGAAATCTGCTTATATTCCAAAATTTCCAAACATTTTGCAATTAAGAAATTTTGAATTTAAACATCTATGAAAATAAATTTCAGTCACCCAATTGCAAGGAGCCCGGCGAAGTTTGCGGACAAGAAAGCCAATGCTGCAAGCCAACTAAATCGGATCAACAAGTGGCTCACAATTATATTAAGGCCCGCTGCACCGTAAAAAGCTGGACTGATTTTGAACAGAAAAATGGGAAGTGCGCCTGGGTCAAATTAGATTGGTCAGGGAAGAGAAGCTACCATTACATTTACCTTGGAATCTGTAAAGATAAGGATTTGGCTTGCGAACACGATTTAGAATGCTGCTGGCATCTGGAGTGCGTAAAAGGTCATTGTAAAATAGGAGATGATTATGAGGAGTATAAGAAGGGGGCATTGAGGTACACGAACTATGAGGACACATCTTTTCTTTATAAGCCTACAAAGCTTTAAATATTTTGCTGTCCTAGTATTCCAAAGTTTTACAGAATAAAGGAATTCAAATGAAATTTGATATCTTTATAATTTTTTATATTTAACTTTATAACAAATTAATAGCTCGCCAGCTCTTTGGCCTAATAAAGTGTTTCTAAATATAAGTAAAATAGGTTACTTCAAAATTAAAAAATGGTTTTGTTCTCTTCAACAAATTAATAAATCATGTCACTATAATAAAGTATTAAATTTCACAAGATACTCAATGGATTTTTAATTTTTTTAATCATCTTAATCATTGATAGTTTATCCAGTCTGCAAAATGCAATTAGCTTACAATGAAAATGTAATGATTTTTAATGAAAATACCAAAACCTACATAACAATATTTTTATCATGTATTCAGAACGGAAACCATTATTTAATTTAACACAATGTGAATTTTATCAGGCAAAACATACTGAATCACTCATGTCAATGTCCACACCGAAAACGGTAAATACGGAATCATCAACAATGATTCCATCGTGTAAATACCACTAAGAACTTTTACATTCGGAAACATTAGTGTTTCATTATGTAAATTGTAATAGGAAATGATTTCGGGAAAACTCAGTGAGGAAACAATGTGTAACTTTTCATTGTTTGCAGTTTACAAGATTTCATTGAATTTTACATGTGAAATCACTTTGTTTTTTGCTCACGTGTTTTGCGCGGAAATTTTTAAGATTATTGTCTCGTGGCACAAAGCAATTTAAAATTAGACAAGTGGGTCAGGCCCGCAAGTGCGGGCAAATTTTGAATGTAAATTAATTTTCACTTGCGAAAAAATAATTGGGGAGCTGACCTTGTTGCTTCTCTCACAATCGTTGTAGGAATAAAAAGTGATTTTGAACTTAGCGGTATTGTAAGCGGAGGCAAAATGAGACAGTATTGGCGCCACCTGTGGTGGTGCCAGTAACTATTTTCAACAATTTTATTTAACATGGGAGTAAGTCTCAACTTGCCCCCGGCTCGAGCGCATACATTTAAAAGGGACACACACAGTCACCCACGGCTATTATGTAAAGAGATGATATACCGCAGCTCTGATGGCGAGGCCTGCAGATGCTGATGGCAGCTGATACGTTTTTCTATCCTCTAATATTCCTATCAGGGATGGGGATGAGCCAGCCGCATCTCGAAAAGGACCGTAGAGACAGGAACTGAATTTGGAGGAATAGGATAAAACAGGGACCTAAATTAACAAGAATGAAACTTTTACAAATACATGGTATACAACAGAGTCATAAATCATTAGCACTTTGTCACCAGGCTGTCCCCTCACCAACGACATGGGGATATAAAGATACAAACAAGACAAAACAAAATTTTAGCAATCACAAACAAACATAAACTTTTGTAACAAAGTTTGTCGTGTCGTGCGAATGCTCTTTTACTTATCCTCACTCCATGCATTAAATTGGGTGAAAACTTTCTCTCGGTGAGTCACCCTGTATACATGCACTTACAGTTCGTCCAAATCCATGTTCCCTCAGAGCGTCCTTGATGGCCTTAACTCTTCCATCCATCATGTCCGATGGAGCTATCACTTGACATCCAGCACGGACAAAAGCCACCGAAATTTCAGCCAGCCGTTTGATTGAAGCTGCATTATCAATTTGTCCGTCCTCTTTGGGGATGAGTCCACAATGACCATGATTAGTCCAAGTACAAAGACAGACGTCACAGGCCACCAAAAGACCTGGGAATGATTTTCGAATTAAAGACACTGCAGGAATAACTGGGGATCGCTTGGGATCTTCTGCCGCACTCCCAGTGGCATCCTGATATTTTAATTTCATTATAGGCCTTCTTTGTGGATTTGAAATTTTTAGGACCAATTTTCTATTGTTTTACCTTATCTTGGGTCTTAGGCACTCCAAATATGAGAATGGATGTCAGACCATTTGCCACAACAGGTTTCAGGTGGCCCACAATTTTATTCAAGCCCCATCGTTTGACTCCGGGCATTGAAGTAATTTCTTCTTCTCCATCCGGATCATGTCTACAAACAATATCACAGCATTTTTGTGTTTATCATTTGTATTTGGTATTTTAACTTAACTTACGATATGAAGACCGGATACATCAAATTGGCTGGGGAAATTACCGTGTTTGTTTCCTGCCATTGTCTCAAAACTGGGTGACCGAAACCGGAATGAAGACCAAAGCCGAATTTTGATGTTGCCATTTTGATGGATTAAAACTTTTAACACTTTTTCTTTCTATTAAATATATAGTTGATAAATGGAGAGCTGAAGTTCAAACGATATACCCACTACAAAATTGTAGCCTGGAGGAATTTATTTATGCTGGAATCTTGATTGACTGCAAGTATTACGAAATATTTATGCAAATATGAATTGACGAGTGGTTTTAATATGAACCCACGTTTAGTTAACCTGACTGACTTCTCCAGTTACATGTATTTACTTCTATGTTGGCTTAATATCCATTTAGCATATACAGTTCGTTATCCACTTGGGCTAAGATTATTTTTAACCACTTTTTACTTATTAAGACTATGCAAATTCTGCCTGGAAAAGCGTTACCCCTTTATATGCTAATTTCAAGTACAAACTACAGCAGTATATAAATTGTATGCAAACAGTTATAACAAAGCTTTAATAGTCTTTTACAAATATAAATTACTTTTCATATCCCGTAATTAATTAGTCAACAAAAATACATAACAAGTTAATCCGTATTTCTCGTAATCCAATCCACGAACGTAGCAATATTGGTATAAACCTGATAATAAGTAATAAGAAAAATATTTTAAGGCGTTTCAAAAATAAGGGCACAGTTCCACCGTCAAAATTATGCCTCATGCAAATTTTCATGTTGCGTACTTACCCCTGGCAAATTTTCCCTTCCGCACCTTAAAGAAAGTGTTTAAAAAATTGCATGTATTAAATTAAAGCTTTATTGATTTTACCCGATTCCCCATGAGACCTAATTTTAATTAATTGTTATTAGTAAATGTTTTTTTTGTAATTTGAGAGTTCAATGCATACCAGTCCTACGAGTGTATATTGACCATCCACATCCGTCGTTAAAGGTCCACCGCTATCCCCCTAAGAGTATATATATTTTTTAAATACGTTAAAAAAGTTTTACAAAACTCGACTCACTTGACAAGAATCCCTTCGACCTTCTGGGTAGCCTTTATCAAAAACAGAAAAATTAACATGAAATCATTTTTTTTTTTAAAAAACCTTTAATAAAATGAATACCGGCACATAAAAAGACTTCGTGAATAGTTTCTCGACGGCCAGCCTTGCGGAACATATCTTGGCATTTATTTTGAGATAAAATTTCTACATCCACTTCTTGAAGAACGGAGGGTGTGGCGGATAAAGCTGCAGATGAATAGCTTTAAAATATGCATCTCAAGTGAAACCATTAATTAAACTGTTACCCTCCAATCCGTATTTATATTTGGTCCTTCCCCATCCTAAAATGGCAGCCAGTGAAATTGAAATAGTCTCAGTTCAATTTTCATGCAAAATATTTAAATGATGTTACCAATAACGGTTCCAACTCTTCCTGAAAAATTTTCTCTAGTTTTTGGAAGACAAACTGGAACAATGTGTTCTTTATATTGAACCGGGCGAGCCAATTTTAATAGCTGAAGGAAAATATATAACAAATTAAAATTTACAGAGTAAACGTTTGTTCGATTTTATGCCATCCATCACTTACGGCTAAATCATTTCTGAAATCTGATGGGTTGTAATTTTCATGGACCTATAATAATTTTAAAACACTCATGAGCATATCTGACAATTATCTGAGAGTTTGTAAATTTCTACCGTCTTCTTTTCAACGGCATAGTCTTCGTGTGTAAGTCTTTCATTTTGCTGTCGCACATTCCACTCCCCCAATCTCACTTTCAGACTTCCCGTGGGAGTGCTGTAGACGCAATGGGCTGATGATAATTCATGGAAAGTTAAATTAAACAATTTGAACACCTGTTTCAAAACCTTAATTAAATCTTAAAAGGTTTTGCAAACCTGCAGTGACAACCCAATAGTCATTTAACAAGGCACCCCCACACGCAATTCGTTTGGACAAAAAACTCTGTTTTATGATTGCAGCTTGCCAAGGATGAGAACCAAATGACGCATCGTGTCCGCCCACAATTCGGTTTGACCTAGTGTAAATTTGGCCACATTCTGAAATTTAAATTAATTAAAAAAATCAGTTTCGATTTTAGCATTACAGATCAAATGTGTGCAATGCAATTAGTATTAGCGTGTAATATCTCTATACAAAAGAAAGTTGTGACGTAAGTTATATGTTGCATTTTTCTTCCTGAAAACAACTTTGAAGCCAACAATGAAAAGTGATTTAACAATGCCATTAATTAAATAACGTAATGGATGATGACAGCCACATTGTCAATAGATTAAACTATGATGACATTTCGCTACAATTACATGCTTGAATTGAATTAATCCATCATCCAACTTGTAATTCAGTTTGCATCAAAATTAAATTTAGTTTAGATTTCACTTGATGCCAAAAGAAGCACGGCGTGGCTGAGAAGAGAAAGCGAGTAGCGTACCGTAAAGCTAATTTTGACAAATTGCAATTCTAATATTTTGTGACAGACTCAAGAATTACAATTGAATACAATTGAATTAGTATGAAATGAATTATATAATTTTTAAATAAAAGAAACCATTTATAAATGTTTTGTAACAAAGTTATGAAAATAGTAGTATAAATTATTATTTTAATGTGATAAACGTAAAGTTAATTCCTTTTGGGGCATGCTAAGACATTTTGAGTAATGGGCATAATTTACAGTAATTGCATAGAACCTTTAAACTTGACAACTTTCTCAACACCTTCAAATGGTGATTGACAACTTGGCGTTAAATTAATGATGACCGTAGAGGAGTGATATTGAAATTCATAGATGTGTGACCTTAGAGGCAAGGTGACTGTGCTTTTTGCGTGCTTATGTAAATTACAGTGATTTTGTGCTGCTCAATTTCTCATTTTGAAAAGTACCCTTAGATGATGAGGGCAGTCTGTTAATTCCTCCCTTATCCCTGTCACTTGACGAAGATGACGATTGTCCATTATGATTTGAACTTGGTGGGAGGGACAAAGGGGGTCTTGGATTTGTGGGATAATAACTTCCATGACCATGACCATTATTGTTGTTAATATTATGTTCAGGGTATGTGATATGGGGTCGGTTACTGTAAAGATCGTTGTTTAAGTCTAGATCGTGGTAATTGATCGGTTTTGGAGTTGGTCTGAACTTGACGGCATCCCCAGGATATAAAGGATACGATTCTTCGTTCAGATTAATTATGGAGTTGGTAGACAAATGATGATGATTGTTGTTGTTATTATTGCTATATAGCTTATCGTAATGCTTGTAGGGAGAAATTGTTGTTTTGTAAGGCCGATCACGGTCTCGGTCCCTGTCGTAAAATGAAGAAGCGTAGGAAGGCTTGGTGGTCACTAGAGGGATGGGTCGGTAGGGGTCAGAGTGACCGATGTTTGATGTCAAAGCTGCAGCATAAGGACGGTCACGATCCAAATGTCCATGACCCGTTATATGATATTGGTCATATGTGTAAGATTTATTGCTACTGGAGTCTGTATTTTTTGGAGAATTGAATGGAAAAGTAAGTAAATAACTTTGATAAAAAAACCAACGGTGTCCACATTTGACTTGGCTCAATTAAAATATATAAATATGCATTTTAAAAAAAAGAATTGCTCTGCAGGGTTCTTTCAAATTGTTATGAAATGTACTTATAAAGAGTATTAGGAAATAAATTCTTTACTTACGAGGACTGTCCACAAGCCCAATTTCTGTGTTGGACTCTGCAGCTTTTTCCCTTGGCACGCAGCAAGCCTGCAGAGAGTATTCAAAATAATTCAAATTATGTAGAACGGAAATCCTAGTATCCCAAAAAAATTATCAAAAAATGTCTTACCCAAATCATGCCCCCATTACAAAGATCCAACGGTTTTGATCCTTGGAGAACACAAGACACGCTCAGACCGCACGCGTACATTTTTCCAGCATGATGGCAATTTTGAGGGATCACTGGAATTTATCGATAATTAAGAATAATGATTGTGCATAATTATTAATTATCAAGTCTCTAAATACTGTGCAGGTGATTTATTTTCATCGTCGGTATGAAATGAATGATTATATAAACCTGCAAGTTGTCTCGCGTCATCCAACCCTGACCCACTCCCTAAAAAATTTCCCATCCGCGATCTATTTGAATATAAAAGTTCATGGAGTTGCATTTTATGCTGGAGATCTAAACCCTCGTCATCTTGACTCAACATTTGACTTAGCAGTCGGTCGTTTTTATCCCTGCTCCCACCCGAAATTGAATACTTTTTATTATTGTACTTTTCTTTATCCTTAAACTTTGTTAATTTATCACTGTAAAAGCCATTTCCAGTGGATGGGGCTGGGGTAAAATAGGATTTTGTAGGACGCCCTCGAGTTGGGTCCGTGTACCGTGAATATTCCCCCCGTCTTTGAGTAAATGGGGATGAAGACTCTGTCCCTTTGTTTAAGGAAGAAGAAGAAGAAGTTTCATGTGCCTCAGAATCTGAAGGGACGCCAAAGCCAAACTTGTTAAATTTCCCCTTTGAAAATTTCCGACCGGTAGATGCAGCCGGAAAAATATGAGGCTTCTTCGTTGTGCTGGTTGTTCCAAAAAAGGAAGGTGTTGAGTAACTTCCCAAACTAAATCTGGGATATATTTGGAAACAATTTTATGAATTTGAGGGAAATGCCGAAATTTGCATATTTAAATATTTGTACAAACCTTGTGAATGGATTGGAACTTGTGGAAGATGAGGACGACAAAACATTTTCAATAATATCACTTATCGATGAAGACGAATTTCCACTGCCCCTGTTATACCTTCGGGGATATCTTGAGGTGGAAACAATCCGAGTTTTGTTGTTATTTCTTCTATAAGCATCCTGATTCAATTTATAGCTGTATGTGTAATCCAAGTCCGTCGTTGGAATTGGCAAGTAGTCAACACATTGCACAGTTTTCACATAATTTAGAGCTACACTTAAAATTAATAATAGGAACAGATTTATATAATTTATCTTAATTTTACAGAGAACTTTACTGTTTTTGACACGAAAAGGTTTTCTCTGCCTTTCCCTTCTTTTGCACTTTTTCATTTTGGTTGAATATTTCCAGGATTTTGTATTTTTACGAGGAAACTTTTACTAGCATAATGAATGACGCTTATTTTCATGCACCAGTTGCAACTTTTGACAGCACACGCACAAGCTTTAGGTAAACTATGATACTAGTGACTTTAGTTTAGTTTGCAATTTGTGAATCATTGCTCCCGACTTTGTTCTATTGTTGTGGCACAGACTGTGGGGAGATCCGTTAACATCAAATTAGATTAAATTGCTTTGCTTTAAGTACAAAGGAAACTGTAGCAGAGCAAAGTACCAAACCCAAACCAAATTTTAACAATGGACAACAAAACAGAAAAACACGACAATACGATTTTACGTTATTTTTATTATTATATGAATGATGTAAACTTGAAAATCATCATTCCAAAAATCACTTCCTATCTAATCACACACAAAAAAATAATAATACTGAAAAATTCCAGTTCTTCCCATTTGTTTTAGTAATTTTTAGTGTTTCACAGAAAGTTGTAAAATATCCTCACACTCTGCAATTTTGAGAAAAATGAAAATTTTGCAGACCATTTGTTGCTTGCCCTTTCGCCTTCTATTTGAAAACTGCAGTAGCAAAATGCATAAGCCTTGATTTGAGACAATGAAAAGGATATGAAAAGTACACAAAATGTTTACTTTTGAAGAGTTTTGTATGCCTACAAATAAATAAATGAAATATAAGGATCTGTCCCCGATCTTACGCTTTATGCACCTCTATTTAGCTCTTGCGTTCAGCTTCAAAAAATCATAGTAAAAATAAAATAAAAATTCGACTTGATTGTTGCAGAGAGGGAGAGGACTATGTATAATGATTAAGTTAAGGTCAGATCACGCAAACATTGCGTTTGCTGGCTTCAAAAAACACAAATAAAACAAACAAAAGGAAAATGATTTTTGTAAAGTGATCCCTGAATTACCCAAAGGCCTGAAGGTGCAACAAGTGTAGCTTGCATGTAGATTTTGATGTGATTTTTATGCACTTTGAACATCCACTTCATATTCTCTTTTTTATCTCAAATATTTTACATAGTGTGGCTTAATTGCTTGGCTAGCTAAAGTCATGGTCACTTTATAAACATGAATTTAGACTTTGGACTAATTAACGTCAAAAAATGCATCTATAAGTACATGTTAATGAGTCTGAAAGTGAGCGGAAATTTGCAAATCCTTTTGTCACATTTTTATGCTAAAAATACAGCGTTAATATTAGAATAATGAATTGTTGATTATGGTTATTTTTTCAATAATTACTTTTTGCAGAAATTGCAAACAAATCAAATGAAAACATTTTAAATTCTAAGCGTGATTTTTGCAAACGATTCGCTCCATTTTAAAGATTTCTATATAACTGAAAGTTGTTTAAGCGTCTTCCGTACTCACTGGACCCAAACAAGCTTTATTTAGGTACTTAATCCACTGACTTACTTGCTATACAAGTGGATTCCACTTAAAATACAATTTGCAACTTGCAGATACAGACACAAAGTGCATTACAACAGAGGGCTAAAGACGTTTGTGGGTGTGGCCGAGGTTGGATGGGCGAGACAGCAAATTGCAGATGTCGTTTGCCAATTTAGTCCGTTAAATTTCATGCAGTCAAACATTATTAAAAGGGAATTTTATTTTGCATGAATTTTTATTAGAGCAGTAATTGTAATTTGTCACCGTTTTACAGCAAGTAAATGGGACAGAGATTTTATCAAGAGATTTTATAACTGTACCTAAATTAATCTTGAAAAATAAAACTTTTCCTTTTTGTTGACTCATTTCCGTCAAACCTCAAAAATGTTTTGAGATCCGGTCTTAATTAATCCACGATCTAATTAAAAGACACACTTACCAAACTGTTTCTTCCTGTAATCAAATATATCAAATCCTGGTAGTTTTGGATTAGCCCCTTTCTTAATTTGAGGATTTGGTGACTTCTTCTTATTCTTCTGCTTTGTGATGGGAACATCCTCAATTATAATTGTGGTGGATGGGGTCTGAGAGACTGTCGGTGGGGGTGGCAGTGGGGGTACCAATAAATTGTCATCGTTGTTTGCACTATCACTTTGCGTTCTACTCATTAAACTACCACTTAGAAAGTTTAACATGGAATCATTTAACTTTGAAAATTGTTCTTCGTCATATAACAAATCGGAAAAATCAGAATTTTCATAACTCATATAATTGTCAGTGTCATTTTTATTATTATTATTATTATTAGTCTGGTAATAATATTCTCCCAATTCTTGTTCCTGTTCTTTAAACGCCAACAAATTTTTCCTTCCGTTGCGTCCTTTGTCGTTATAACTTTGCTCATTTTTGGCATAACTGACTTGTTCACCTTGCTCGTTCTCAAAATAAGGAATACGTTCACCAAAGTTGCCACTGTTAATTTGATAATCGTAATCACTGCTTCCATGCTCAATGTTATCTTTGCGATGATCGCGTTGATTGCTTTCTGTGTTTATGCAATGAGTTATGGCACAAAGTAAGAGGACTGAGCAATATACAGGACAAGCCTTTAATTTTAATTTTCCAGGGCTATTATCCCTACTCGCTTTTTTCTTACTTTTTAAATTCGAGATCATTTTAATGGCAGAGTGAATTACAAAAAAATGCTAAAAGTAAATTCCTGAAAATTCACTCAACATTTTTAAAAATTCCTTTAAATTTAAATAATTGTAAAACTGCAACAAATTTTAATTTAACAGTGAACAAACTGCTTTGAGGAAATTTCCCAGCAAACTAAAAAGATTTTCATGAATCAGCATTCAATTACCCACAATTAAGTTACAAAGTTGTGAACAAAAAAATGTTGATTTCTAAAATTCGTAATCCCATTGCAAGCTAATCTATAATGTCAATGTTCAATCTATTTAGCGAGTCAGCGTTTGCATGTCATCTAAATAAAGTAAAAGGCTTGTTACTATTTGCAGAGGAAAAAATTACAAGTGGAATTTTCCTTTCTATTCAAGACCTTTGAAGGTGAATTGAATCCTTTGAAAGGCTTTTTTGAAAAAGAAGATACTTTCAATTATCAGGATGATGAATTGGTAGTAATCAGATTAGAAAATGTTGAAAGAGAACTTTAATTATCGTCCGAAAATGCAGTTAATTTTATCACGTTTTGAAGGATAGCCAAGAAAATTATTTAATGTGCAATTTAATCTTTTATTACGAAATGCGGAGGAAAAAATTGGATTTCAGGAAATGGAAAACTGTAATTTTAAATACAAAGAATATAAGTTTTTTCCAAAAAGTTTTTTTGAGATTTTAAAAAATTTCTTTTATTCCAAGAAAAATAAGGTAAATTAAATTCGTAATATCTGAGAGGTAATATTTTGCACTACATTGGCAACTTTTACATAAATAACTTATACTACTTAAATCTATTATATAAAAAAAAACATTCTCGCATGCACACATTCGTCGTTTGTCTTCATCAATCAATCGCTTTAAATTTAACTTAATTCTAAAAGCTTAACAAGCCGGAGCAGCTACAGCCATATTAACTAAATCTGCTCTGCTAATTTTCCCCGTCTTATTTTTGGGAAGTGAGGTAACAATGTAAAGTCCTCCCCTCAATTTTTTGTAAGGGGCCACACGCTCATCCACAAATTCTCGAATGACAGTCGCATCCTCGGCTAGGGATTCGGGTTTAAGGACCACAAAGGCACGAGGGACTCTGTCCCCACCGTCTTGGTCATGGATGCCCACGACAACGGCTTCGTCAACTGCGGGATGGCGAAGGATAACCTCTTCAATTTCAGCAGGGGAAATCTGTAAATGAAAAGAAAATAAGAAACTGTTCTTCTCCAAATCTGTTCAAATGATTTCTTTTCTAAAATTACTTACATGGCAGTTGTAGTATTTGAATGTTTCTTTAATTCTGTCCACAACATAGACATATCCTTGTTCATCATAATATCCCAAGTCTCCCGTTCGCATCCATCCATTTTCAAAGAGGCCTTGAGTCTCAGAGTTAGCTTTCCAGTAGCCAGAGCACATTATGGGACTGGCAACTGCAATTTCTCCTTGTTGGTTGGGCCAAAGTCCACGACCAGTGTTGAGGTCCAAGATCTTAAGGCTTGTGTTTGGATACAACTTTCCACAAGAAAGAGCTGGAACATTTGGCATCAACTTGTAGCCTTGAGAAAGTCCTGAGAGGTCGATGGTTGTGGTCAATGCGGCACATTCTGTCATTCCATAGCCATTGAACACGCATTTAACACTGGGAAGAGTCATCATGTCATTGTAAAACTTTTCTGTAAGAACCATCCCCCCTGTAATGATGACTTCGAGGGATGATCTGTCGTACTTCTTTGCTTCTGGATCTGTGGCTAGAAGGACGAGGAATGTGGCAAAGCCAAAGGCCAATTGAGGCTTGTATTCATCCACAGCTTTGAAAATGTTTTCCTTTGTGATTTCATGCATAAGAACGGACCAAACGCCAGCTTTAAGGTTGCGGATTGGAAAGAGCATTCCGAGGACGTGGGTGCAGCGGAGGACAAGAATGGCTGGGCGTTCGTTGTATGGGATATTGGAAGTTCCAATTGTAAATGCCAAAACTTGAAGGTTTGTATAGATTGCTCCTTTGCTGCGTCCAGTTGTCCCAGAAGTGCATAAAATCAATAGGGGGTCATCAAGGTCAGCTTCCGCGGAAATGTCAGGACATTCTGCAATAAAAATAGATATAGATTAGCAATCTTGTTATTTTAATATCTTGAGTGCTTTTCTTTTTTCCTTTGTTACTTACCACTGCCATCATCCTCGAAAAGCTCGCATGCATTTGTGCATCCTTCAAATTCCCCAAAGGTCATAATTTCTACAGACCAAGTGACTTGAGAAACTGCCTCTTTTACTTGAGGAATGGATCCGGCATCGCAAAGCACCCATTTCACATTAGAGTCCTCAATTCGCTTCAAAATGGTATCCTGAGTGTCTTCCGGATAAGAGCTGTACATTACTCCACCACATCGCCAAACTCCAAGGGTGAAAGTAAAAACTTTGGTGACATCCGTGGTCATATAGAGACAGACATCCCCCTTCTTCATCCCACGCCTGGTCATGGCACTTCCGATCGCTTTGGATTTTGGCTCAGCATCGGAAAAGAGAAGAGTCTCTCCAGTTACAGTGTTGGTCTAAAAAAACAAGTAGATTTTTAAAAAATTAGCAAAGATTTCTAGAAAATTATGAGTCTAAAAATTGCTTTATATAATTACCAGCCATTTGGTTCTTCCTAAATCAGCATTTTCTTGGGCAGATTTGAGGAGATATTCGCATGCACTGAGAGTTTCTAGGTCCGGGATCGGGATCCGTGGATAACTGCTCTCTAGGACGGGGTCCTCAGTAAAGGAGACGCATTCTTCTGGAGTTTGTGCAACCATTTTGACGATTGTAAGTTTTATAGAAAACTTTCAGCTTGAGGTAATTTGCTTGCTACTTTGGGTTTGAAGCCAATACCGAAACTGAATTGAAATGGAAGCTGGGTCCAGTTTTTATATTAAAATTAATTGTGTCTTGATATCACATAATAACGGGTGAAAACCCAGAGAGTCAGGTTGTTAACCTATTTTAAAATTACCACAGGTAGGTATTTGCAAATCAGTGTCAAAGCCAAAAGGTAAATAGTATCGAGAGTCAATTGAGAGTTATCATTTGCACAGTATATTAATATTATTGGAAATTCCGCTAGGCTGGGAAAAACTCGTTACTTGTATGTATATAGGTAGTACAAGTCAATTGATACGTATCGATAACCTAAAATTAAAATAGTATAAATCAATCGAAGGTTGATTACATCACAAAAATCCCCAGTAGTCGCAACGGGAATGCCTAATTGGAGTGGACATGAAATCTTCCTTAAGTTTGTTTTGAAATTCTAATGTTCTTAAGCGTCATCGAAAAAATTGCTTCAGAAAATGTTTCTTATTAATTTATCCATCCATTTTGGAATCTTGTGGTGAATATGGGAAATGAAAAGTTCATTGAATGATGAGCCTTGAAATTGAATTGACACCTCATTACCTAATTTTTTTTATACAGTTTACAATTGGATCATTATACTCTGTCACAGCAGAAAATGACGAATCGGTTCTGTGCCAATTCATTAGATAAGCTCACGCACTGATTTAGTGTTCAATACAATTATCTTGTAATTTGTCACAAATTATTTGTGACATTGTATTGAAGGGAAGGGGAATACCCGTTAATAGGCCAAACCTTGATTTGTTTCGGGGTTGTCTCTGTTATCAAAATACTTGATGTCAATTATTCCCCGTACATAATTACACAGGCTTTGGGACAAGTGTCCACTTCAAATCTCTATTTTCAGGTGGATGGGATTTTTAAAGGCTATTGGGAATTTCTTTGTGTATCTCTGGACAGAGAGTGAAATTTCCCAAAATATTTTGATTGCTTTGAATAACATACAACTCGGAATGTTTGCATACAAATAATATGAAAGATAACAAAACAATATGGTTATTGACAATTTCAGCACCATAATAATAATATTATAATCTCCAATAAATATTAATAAGAATTTCAATATTTTTTTTAACATTCTTCAACGTACGTTTAATTTATTCGATAAAATCTGTTCTGCGAAATGATCGATTTCTTTTCTAAAATTCCCATAAACGAAAAGTTATCAGTAGGGGTGTTCACAGTAACCGATTATAACGATTATAATCCAAATAGATTATAATCACTCACAAATCGCCATGGAGGA
>JAQIXN010001702.1:0-16073 GCA_034698145.1 Proisotoma minuta
CTATTGTTCGGATTAAAGGAGTTGGCAGTGATTTGGACTCGGCCTCTTTTCGACACATAGCAACTACTTTGTCGAAAATTGTCAAAAATGCTTGTTCATAGACAACTTTAATTTGCATTACCAAAATTTTTTTCGCTATTATAAAAATTTCAAAAATGAGTCACAACTGCATAAATATTATTTCTTCACTATACACGTTCTAAAAAGGGACATTTTACTAATTTGGGCTCATTTCGGAATCAATTTTGATGAAATTGGGCAAATGTCATCTTTATTATGAACCCAAATAAAACTTTAAATTAATAAAATCATAAAAAAATGAAAACTTAATGATGCACAAGTGCAATTAAAAGTCAGAAATAAATATTTGAAATCACGGACCGTGATTCACGGTCACCTTAAAGTTTAACAAACTTAATTTTAAAACGATGTCTGTGATTTCAAATATTTATTTCTAACTTTTAATTGCACTTGTGCATCATTAAGTTTTCATTTTTTTATGATTTTATTAATTTAAAGTTTTATTTTAGTTTTCAATTATAGTAAAGCTTTATGAATGGCCCTTTTTAAAATTTCTCTTGGCGACAATTGTTTTTTCGAAAATCCAAATCACTGCCAACTCCTTTAATCCGAACAATACAATAATTTTGCGAATAAATCGATTTTATTGTAATGCCATATTAAATAATTCCCTCAAAATATTATATTTTGGAATCTATAAATTGATTATAAAATTTTAATTTTGCTATTTATTTAAAGTAAAATTTGATATCCACACATTTTCCTCCTAAAATCCCTAAAATACAGTGAAAGCTTAAATTTTGTCATTCAAATATTTCCCCCTGATTTTACCTAACATTGTAAATAAGAAACTTAAATTCTCTAAACAATTTTAAGCTTCAGAGATCAAATTTTCCTTATTAAAAATTTACAGACTTTTCAGAGTGATCGGATGTCATAATTATTTCTAAAAAAAATCCTGAAAATATCCTTAAAATCCCTTTTATATGCACATTTCCAAATAATTTAGCCATGCACCCCAACGAGCATTGCCATCGTGAATTCCGTCCCCTTAAAACAATAAATGACCTTTGTCTCCTTCGTCATCCCAAAAAGTCTTGTCCCCCGAAATCCAGCATGAAGCATTAAATTACTCGTCGCCCTCAACTTTTTCCTTAGCCCCTTATCTCTACAATTTTTCTTCCAGCCCTTAATCAAATTTTCAGAATTGTCCTTAATCTTATGGGCAAGTGGTAGCCCCAAATTAACAACTACAAAAATCAGAATGGAAACACTTGGGAAATAAATATAGATAATTAGCGGTAAAAATCGATAGAATTTGAAGGTTACAAAATTGCAAAAAATAAATACAAATAATCCCACAGAAAACAGTAAAAGGGCTGCCTCTTCCTGCCAAGGGCTAAACAGTTTCACGACCAGCTTCAAAATTTCAAATTTTCGAACGACGAATCGAAGTCGAAATGGGAATCGTTTGCTTTGTTGCTTAAAAACGGAAATGTGATCGCTCATCATGACGAGGGCGGCGATGAAACCGATAATTTGAAGTGAAAAAAGTTTGCAAACTTCGAAAGTTGTTATCGAAACAATTAAAGTTCTTAAGAATGTCAGAGGCAGGGAATAAATTTCAGTGTTTAGAAAATAAGTGAGGGCCTTGGTCATGAAATAAACGGGGTCCATCTTCAAAAAGGGAAAAGTGGAAATTAATAGAATGGAAAATCCGAGAAATGAATAAACGACGAGAATTAGTAGAGAGCCAACTGGATCAGGATTTTTTGATTTATCTGAAAATTTGAAAAAAAACAGTTAAAATAGGGCCTCATGTTTAAAATAAAATGTGTAGAAACGTGTTCAGTGGTTGGGAATTTATTTTAATTTTGGCATGCGTTAAAAATCAAAATTGTAAGTTGCGTTCACAAAGCTTGTTTTTAGAGATTTGTGAAATAATTTTTCTGAAAAAATAGTGTTATGTAAAACTTTTATATTTTAATTAGTGTGAGTGTGCATGAAATATTGGGAGAAAGCACTGTAATTGTTTGGGTGCTTTATTGTACGAAAAATATTCAAGCATTTTCTTTTTAGCCCGAGTCAGGGCTTATTTAACCATCGATTCCGTCTGTCTGTCCGTCCGTCCGAGCACTTCTACAGCCTAAACGGCTTGAATGATCGGCCCCAAATCTTGCACATTGTTTATGGGGTCAAATTATTCGAAAATGAACAAAATCGGTAAAGCCGTTTAGGAATGGTGCGGGTAGGAAAATTCCCTATAGGGTGAAAACTGTAAAAACCAAAATTTGACCAAATTTGATCAAAATTGGTTTTGAATTGAATGATACTTTGGGTCTATAATTACTTATACAGCCTGGTTTCATGGAAAATTATTCAAACAAGGACATGAAATCGGAAAAATGTGGTATGGCAACAAAAAATGGTTTTGTCTCAACTATATCTTTGACTGACGTAAAACGTGTTTTCAGATGATACAACGCCTCGGAATATATAGTAAAGTGTCTCTAAATTAGAGACTCTAACGGATTCGGTGGACATTTTTGAGAAATTACATAGGTTTGACTATTAAAAATTTTTGAGGGTTATTGGTTAGGTGAAAAATATTATATTTAGAGAGATACAAATCCCTGACTCGGGCTACATGAACAATGATCTGAAGGTTTTTATAAAATAAATACCAACATTTTATGGGAAGGAGCCTGAAATGAAGCCGAAACAGTTTTTTCAATCCCTCTGCACAACTTTCCCCCTCATTTATTATAATCAAATGAACAATTCCCCCAAAACTTGTTATAACGCCGAGCAGAATCACCAAAATTATATTTTTAAGCATCATCCTTTCCCCAAGTCCTAAAGCTTGACAAATCAACACAATTGCTGTGGATCCCAACACACCAAAATCCACAAATATGAACATATTAAAATGCCATAAAAATGTTGATAAATTCCCCCTAGCTTTTGAATAAACCGCGCTTTGATCTTCAACGTTCCAATGAAGCGCCACGCGGCTGTAGAATCTAAACTTTTTTGAATGTAGGTCAAAAGCTTGGAGAATTTTTGCAGACATTTTCACAACTCAACTGCCAAAAAACAAAAGACAACAGAAATTTTTCAAATTACAAATCGTTTAAAGCGATTTTGTAAAGATTTGTGACTAGATAACTATTACCAATTATGTCCAGCATTTAATTCAAATCGCTATATACTTTTATGTAAATTTAACGACGCTGACCTTTTATGTGATACGTTTTAAATTTAACGTTTAGATTTAAATTTACTCGAGCAATTGGTTATATTTTGTAATTAAGGGCCGACCCGTTTTAATTTAAATTATATTTTTCCGGACTTAATTCAAACCTATGACCACCCAAATTGAAGGGATGTGCATCATCGTATAATTTTGTAGTTTACTTTGTAATTAATTTTAATAGTACTAAAACATAAAACTTACAAATCCAATTTTTATCTAACTTGTGGTTAACAAAGGCAATTAAAGATTGGAAGATATTATATCCTAAAAATAAAATACGAAATATATTTTACTGTACGGGGATGGATATTTTACGGAAGCTTTAATATTCACACATTAAAAAGCGTTATAAACGTTGGAAATATCTCGCCATTTAAATGAAATATAATACCTCACTTTCATGGTAATTTTAATTTGTATAATTAATTAGCAAAAAACAAATGCTAATTTAAATTTCATATTCTTAGGATGCTAGCCAACTTTATTATTAGAATTTAATGTAGTTTTGATATTCCTTGTGTAGTTTAATAGTAAACAAGTATTTATAATTTATAATTGATGAAATATTAAACTGTAACGCGTTATTATGATTTAGCATAAAAATACAAAATGCATGGGTAGAGTACAATTGTGTATGAAAGCCGTAAAGAAACAAAGTCGGATATTGGCTCCTTTTTGCCCATTCAAATTTACAGCTGCTCAAGTTTAATATGAAATGTTTTCAAAACTGAATTTCAATTCTGAAGTCTCATTTGAAGAAGGATTTGTAACTGTAAAATTATTAAGGTAAGTTAATTATATGTTAATAAGTTATTTTGCCAAGTTTCAAAATTAAAGGATAATGGAAATTAAAGTTTAGAATCTCTTTTTGAAATTCCCCTGTCATCTCTGCCCCTCGATTTTAAGCGCAAGTGGAAATCTCCGAATTCATTTGGCTCGTCACGAAGACAAGGGATGTTTTGCCAAAAAATGTGAAGAAGATGGACGTGAACGAATTTATAAAGAACTCAACACACTCAAAGCCCATCAAGTCATAGTTCATGGGAAAGATTCAGAATTCGTTTGCGATGAATGGTACTCTTAGCTAATTCTCTAATATTATATGAATATTTCTTTATATTACAGTGGAGCAATTTTGACAACTTCCAAAATCTTAAAATAACACAAAATGAGACATGCAGGCAAGTTATAATTTTGAGTTTGATATGTAGGCTCGGAAGATTTATGTGTATCTTATTCTCAGGGATCAAACGGCATAAATGCGAAGTAAGTGATGAGTAAAGTTTTGAAATAAAACTATTAATAAAATTATTTGTAGATCTGTCAAAAGGAGTTTTTGAGTAAAATAAACTACACAGATCATCTGACCACACATTCTACCGAACGGTAAATTAACCTTCAATTTGGGAATTAAATTAATATTTTGAGTTGCAACTCAAACTTGAGTAGTAACCTTGTTTTTTTAATTTATTTGACTAGGCCTTTTGTCTGCAGTTTTTGCGGTCATGGTACGTCGAAAATTAAGTATTTATTAGTGTAACAAAAAATATTTTTACAATAATGAGAAAGTAACATTAAATTAATTGCTTGCAGCTTTCAAAATAAAGTCCAAGTTGAAAATCCACCAGCGAAAGATGCATTTTGGGAATTTCACAAGAGAATACAAAGTTGAATGCTCTCACTGCGAAAGAAAGTTCGAATATAAATCCCACATGGAAGAACACGTCCGTTCAGTCCATACCAGTAAATATTTGTATTTTATGTTATAAAGTTATTTTATTAATTTATGTTAGGTGATCGTCCCTTCGCCTGCAATCACTGCCACGATAAATTTGCAATAAAATCATCTTTAACCCTCCATTTACTAAATCGTCAGGGGATAAACAACAAAACAAGGACTGATCGACTGCCAAGAACAAAACCTGATTTTCCAAGTTCAAATACAAGCAACCGTATTGATCAAGATCTTAACAATGGAAATGGCATTCCAGTTGATGAATCAAAAGGGACAAAGTCCCAAAGGGAAATTTTTAATTTAAATTTCCCGGGAATTTCAGCATCCGCGTCTCTTCCAGTTTCAGGGAATTATGAAAATCCAGATAATTCTAATTGCCTATTTACTTTCCCTAATCAACCTTATTATTAAAATTTAATCTAGTTTTGATATTCACTGTGTTATTAAACATTATATTGACATGAATTTTACTTTTTAAACGTTATAAATAGTTTGCACATTTTTAAGGAAATGGGCAGCGTTTTAAAATTATTTCCTATACAAAACATTACAAAAATAATTTGATATGGGATTTTCCCATCAATTAAATTGTTCCTTTTATATTTCAAAGAATAAATATTACAACGTTTTTATCCAATGTTAATATTTACAGATACATTTTATCTCGAGTGTAAAAAATAAACAATGAAATAAAATATTATCCTATTTTATTTTAATCTATAAATATTTCATTATATTAATTGATGTTCCTATTTCCTTATTTGCAAATCTCCATAACTCGGCGGAGGTTCTTCAACCTGAATATTTTTATAGGATGGAGGTGGAATCTCCGAAATTGGAACAGGAACAATGACAATTGTGTAAATTTCTTGAACTTGATTTCGATGATCTTCCCGAAATTCTATTGGATAAAATATTATGTACAACAAAGTTATACAAATATTTATGTGACTGTGCAATATATTTTAAGGAAAAATGATTAAAAAATGTATCTGTAATTTTAGTTTATGTCCTCACATTTATTTATCTAATTTACTGGCTTTTAAACCTTCAAAATATTGAAAAACCATTTTCGTTTGCAAAGTCATATATTATTTCAATTTTTACCTGTACCAGTATCACAAAATGATCGAAACATGATTCCAAGCACACTCCGGTTTTTATACATATAAAACAGTAAATATAGCAGAAAGATGGACTGCAAATGTAAATGTAAATTTTAACCATAAACACCCTTTCTAGAATTTTATAATCTTTTCAAACTCAACTAACCAAAACTCCACAAACAATTATTAGTGTGGCTCTTCCCGAATCCATCTTTTTGTACTCAAAAAATCCTATTTATTACTAAAATATTAAAAAAACAAGATCAGCAGGTTTGGTTAACATAAATATAATGACGTGTTAGATAAGATTAACACAACGCGTAATAAAAATTTAGATAACCAATTTAGAGTTCAGTTACTGATTAATTTTTAAACATTTTAGAGCCAAAAACTTAATCTTGATTTAACACCAAGATAGTTAATGTCAAATACATTAACCGTAATTCATACAGTTTTTTAAAATTAGAGCATACAGATATTTGACATTTGCATGGAAAATTTTCAGCAAAATATTTATTTTAGCAGGAAAATTTTTGCACATGAAATTAGATTCTGCGAACTTAATCACTGTAATTAATTACGTCGATAAATTAAAAATTCAATAGCTGTCAATTGCAGACCTTGTATTTATTTTACCAGGAATTTCAAACAATTATTCACAATAATAAAATATTGACATCTGCCCACAAAAAAATTGTTTTTAACCAAAAATAGCAGAGAATTAGGCATATTTTAACAAGAAAAGATACAATTGAGCAAATTAGTCGGAACATATGCCTCGCATTATTCGGACTTATGTAATTATTTATCCACAAGTTTGAGGTTTTAACAATTTTTAATCTGACGTAAAAAATCCATATAAAAAGCTTCCGTATGCTACTCCAAAATTCATTACAATTCATTTTGATCTTGAATTAATCATTCAAAGCAAAAACCCCAAAAAACTTAAAATGGCATACATCCGAGCCTTTGTACTTTTTTCCACTGTTGTTGCAATTGGTTGCAATGCAGAAGGTAATTACATTTAAATATCATAATTGTGACTGTAAACGGAAATTTAAGGAATATTTTATACTCAGACAAATCATAAAATTCCCCTTGAATTTCTTTATCTATCTCCATTTTTTGTAACTATAGGTTAATTTTAGGCAATTTATTTCCCTAAAATCCCTTTTGATATATACAGTAGCATATTTAATCATTTAGACATTTGAGCACTTCAAATTTTGTAATAGATTCTTTAATCGGCGATGCCTTATCCATAAATGCCGCACCCGTCATTGAGAAAAGACAAGCATCCGGTTTGTGCCTCAGCGAACACAATACTGCCCGAAGCCAAAACGGAAAAGGACCATTGGCCTACGATTCTAAGGTGAGTTTAAATTCAAATATTTTACCGAAAGGGTACACAAGTGTGAATACTTTTCTTCCAAAATTTCTTCAATTTCTCAAAAAAAAACACTTGAAGTGAAAAACAGAGATGAATGTGTGGATTTCAATTTTCTTTAGGTAAACTTGAACTTTTTACCCATTTGGTTTCAACTTACAAGTTTGACAATTAAAAACAATTTTGCGTTTATATCTGTGTGACACTGTATATATCTCGTTTATTACTAATACCTTATGTAATTTCACAATTTAGTTGGAACAAGCTGCAAAAAACCACAACCAAGCCATGACCTCCCAAAATTGTTTCAGCCATCAATGTTCAGGGGAGCCGTCGCTAGGCGACCGCGTAACTAAAGTGGGCTACAGATGGAGGGGCGTAGCTGAAAATATTGCCGCAGGTCAAGCCGACTGCAAAAGTGCCATGAATTCTTGGATGAATTCTTCAGGGCATAAAGCAAATATTTTGGGAGACTATAAAAATGTGGGATGCGCCATGAGCCAATGTTCAAACTGTAAATATCGTTATTATTGGACTTGTGTTTTTGGTAGTCCCATGTAAACCTGTGCTTTTCTTAAATAAAAATTTTGTGCAAATAAATTTGACCTCATGTGTATTTAAATAAATGAGGGTGCGCATCTGACCAAAGTTTTCCGTTGTGCCGGAAATTTTAGGAAAAAATGGCATAATAAACAATTAAAATTAATTCATTTCTTTATTAAATTAATGACCAAAAATGATATTGTTATAAACTTATTGTTTTGTTGAATATGCATCATAAAATTATGAAAGTTTCATTTACTTTTGGAAATAAATTAACTTACTCCCTCCAATTTTCTGGGTTATACAGTAAATTGCATGCATATCAAATTTTCATTAAATGCATTTTCATATGCATTGTTAAAATTTAATTAATCGATTGTTTGACAAACAATTGGAACCCGGAATTAAAAGTTGGCCGACGACGTGGAACTCACCACGCCGTTTAATTCTTAAACAGCTCTGCAATTGCTCACATCCCTTTCTACATTTAATCTTTAAAATTTAAAAAAATTCAAAAGCGCAGGTAAGCATAAGCATAATAGATAACAATTTCCATACTGATTTTGACTAATTTTCATACATATATTTTTAATTTAGCTCTTTTTTGTATTCCACTCAAAATGAAGGGCGAGTTCACTTTGGAAACAGCTCAAAGTAATTAATTTAATAAAATCATTGCAGCTTCTATTAAATATTTATAATTTTTTTTATTTTTAGATGTGCAGTGCATATTTTTTTCGAAAAATGCCACTTCCCCAAATGCCAAAGACTTTTATCCTCAGAGCGGGTAAAATTAAAATAAATTAAGTTATTTTTTAATTTGTTGATAATAAAGCAATTAAATATTTATTTTTAGAGAAAATCCTCAAATGGAGAACTCGTCCGATGAAGAAGATAGCAATGCGATTCAAATTTTAAATTTGGGTATTTTTCACCCCGTAAATTTGTCAAAATTTAACACTACTTAATTGTAAAGGCGGATTTATATTTCAAATTATCTCCAACCTCAAGAAAATGTCAACAAAATTGTTTTCTTTCAAAAACGGTTGAAAGTTCTTAGAATTTAAGAAACAACACTTCCTTGAATTTTTTATCGACATTCTTAATGATAATCACGAATTTTTTCCTCGATTTGCGAAACCCGTTTGGAACTAACCATAGAACAATTTTGACATCGTTTTTCTGTAATAACCGATGTCAACTTTTAATTTTGACGAATACTCTTTTTTGATCATGCAAATGACATATCAATTTAATCAATTTTTGGGCATTAAGAATATGTAAAATAACTCGTCACCATGGAAAACGCCAAAGAGTTCTTTTGCCACAATCGATTGAAATTTTGTTTGTGTAAAATCAAGGAACTACTAATTATTGAAATATTTACAATTTTAATTATTCGTAAAATTTAGCACTGCAATCCTAATTTTTAACAAAGATTCAGAAAGCATCTTCAGATAATTTTTCTAAATTAGCTCTAAAAACTTTATAAATGATTAGCATTGGATTTCTGTATTAACCTATGCAAAATTTTAATTTTGACGAAGACCTTTTTTTACTTATAAAATTTTTATATCAATTTTATCAATTTTTAGGCATCATATTGAATAGAACATTTCATCGCCATGGAACACTCCTTTAAAATATTTTTAGTCACTATCGATTTATATTATGATTATGCAAAATTAAGGAACTATTTTTGAAATATTTACAATTTTAATTATTCCTAAAATTTAGCACAGCTAGATTAACAATAGATTAAGAATGCATCTTCAGGTGAATGCTTTTTTGGAATTAACTTTATAAATAACCAAAATAAGCATATGATTTCTGTACTAACCGATGCTAACTTTTAATTTTGACGAAAACACTTTTTTTATTTATGCAAATGTCAAATCAATTTAATAGGTTTTTAGGCATCATTTTGAATAAAAGAGTTCGTCCCCATGAAACACTCCTTTAAAATCAACTTGCAATTTTTGTAATATTTACAATTTTATTTATTGTTAAAATTTAGAAATGCTAATTATTAACAAAAGATTCAGACAAATTAAACATTTTTGAATTAACTCTAAAACAATTTAATTTTATAAATGATTAGCATCGAATTTCTGTATTAGGCGATGCTAACTTTTAATTTAGCTCAAACAATTGTTATACCAATTTAACACATTTTTAGGCATTATGTTGAATAGAAAAGTTCGTCTCCATGGAATACGCCTAAAAATCTCTTTATCCGCTATCGATTGATATTTTGATTATTGCAGAATTTAGGAACTATTTTGAAACGTATACAATTTTATTTATTGTGGAAATTTAGCACAACAAAAGAACCAAACAGCATCTTCAGTTGAAACATTTTTGAATTAACTCTAAAACAATTTGACTTTATAAATGATAAGCATGAGATTTCTGTATTAGCCGATGCTAATTTTTAATTTTGAAGAGAACACTTTTTGCTCATGCAATTGTCATTAATTTAATCGATTTTTAGGCATCATGAATAAGTAGCATCTTCTTCATTGTTTAGCGAGTCATTTTGCAATAATATTGAATAAAATAGCTCATCCCCGTGAAACACCTTTACACCTTTAAAATCTCAAATCGAAAGAAATTTTGATTGTGCAAAATTAAGGAACTATCCCTCATTATTGAAATATTTAGAATTTTAATTATTCTTAAAATTTAGCACTGCAATGCTAAAATTCTTAACAAAAGATTCAGAAAGAACCTTCAGCTGAAATATTTTTGGAATTAAATTTATAAATAATAAGCATCGGATTTTTGTATTAGCCAATGTTAACTTTTAATTTTGGTGAAAACACTTTTTTGTGGATGCAAATGTCATATTCATTTAATACATTTTTAGGCATCATTTTGAATAATAAATTTCATTCCAATTGTAACAACGCGGGTTGTATTTGTTTGGAAAGGAAATAGAGACAAACTCAAAGTTGTGAGAAGAACTGTGTTTATTTAACACTCAAAATTCTACTAACTTAACAATAATTAACTTAGCCTATGTATACTAAAAATAAGTACCTACTTGGTATAAAGTTCAGTACATATCGAGGTCAAAGTAAAAGTCTAAATTTCACTATAGGATCCAATCTAAATTAGTTTTATATCAGTAGCATTAATCATTATACTCATTCATTACACCCTGAAAAACTCCTTTAAAATCTTTATAATCGATTAAGGAACTGGCAATTTTCGAAATATGTAGTTACAATTTTATATAGTGTTAAAATTTAGAAATGCTAATTGTTAACAAAAGATTCAGACAAATGAAACATTTTTGAATCAACTCTAAAACAATTTAATTTTATAAATGATAAGCGTCGGATTTTTGTATTAACCGAAGCAAACTTTTAAAATTGACCAAAACTTTTTTTGCTAATACAAATTTCATCAATTTTAGGCATCATATTGAATAGATCATCGCCATGGAAGACACCTTTAAAATTTCAAATCGATTGAAATTTTGATTATGCAAATTTAAGAAACTATCCCTAATTAATTATTGAAATATTTACTATTTTATTTATTCTTAAAATTTAGAAATGCAATGCAATGCTAATTATTTCAAAATATTCAGAAAGCATCTTCAGGTGATTTTTTTAAATAAAATTTAAAATAATTTGTTTTCATAAAGATAAGCGTCGGATTTCTGTATTAGCCGACGCTAACATTTAAATTTGACCACAAATTTTTTTGCTCATAGAAACTTTGTATCAATTTCATCAATTTTTAGGCATCATATAGTCCCCGTGGAATACTCATTTAAAATCTATTTAATCGTTATCGATTGATATTTTGATTATGCAAAATTAAAAAGCTATTTTTGAAATATTTACAATTTTATTTATTTTTAAAAAACATAGCTAATTATTATCAAAAAAAATAGAAAATGTGAAACATTTTTGGAATTTACTCTAAAACAACTTGTCTTTATAAATGATAAGCATCGGATTTCTGTATTAGACGATGCTATATAAATTTCAATTTTAAAAAATCTGCTTGTTTGCTTATGCAGCAAATATTTCTATCCATTTAATTAATTTTTAGGCATTAAATTGGCATTGCATTCCTACAAAAATGACTTCACTTGTGATTATTCAGAATATCTGTATTTTACAAAGATCAATTCCCTGTTTAATCAGTGACTAGTGAAAAATTAATTAACAATCCCTCATTTTAAATATAAAATATAAAACACAAATATAAAAAGTAGTACAGTAATAATTAAATTTAAAATTTTGAACTACAATTTTTTTGCAAAAGATACAAAAATTTAATCATTATTTATATTTTCTGAAGGTTGCTTTTATCTTTATAATATTATCTTCACTGTTTTAATTATTACAGTTTGAGCAATTAAATTATTAAATTATTGAGATCTTACTTAAATACGTTTTAACTGGTTGGGAAATCCTGTAAAAATTTAAAAAGAAATTTTCAAATTCAGCAATAATTACAATTAAAATAGAAATTCATTTTTTTTTAAATTGCCAACATTTCCCTCATTTTATGGATTAACACCTGTTACATCGTGTTTATGTAATAGCCGATGCTAAATTTAAATTTTATTGAAAACTGTTTTTTCTCATTCAATTTAACCAATTTTTAGGCGTCAAATTAATTAATACGTAGTGTAGTTCGTCTCCGTGGAAATTCACAACTAAAAGTTATTTTGCCTCGTTAGAGTGATATTTGGATTATGCAAATTTAAGAACTATCGCTAATTAAGGAAAAAAAAAGATTTTTAATTATTTCTTAAATTTACCTCTGCTAATTAACACCAAAAGGTTCAGGACGCATTTTCAAGGATTTTTTCAATTAAGTCTAAAACAATTTGTCTTTATAAATGATAAGCATTGGATTTCGGCTATATAAGTTTTAATTTAAAAAAACTGCCCTTTATTTTTTTGCAGAAATTTAGGACCTCAAGGTCTTAAATATTGTAGAAATATTTTTAGGTATTGCTCAATATATGAAAATGTGAAAACGTTAAAATTTACTGCTTCCACTAAATTTAAAATATTACAAAATGTTCAATATAATGTATTTATTGAAAGAATTGACGAAATAATGTATTTTAGAAAAATAAATCAAGTATTTTAATTAACTCATTTTCCCCTAAATTGTGTATATGTTTGCATAAAACGGTGAAAGTGTCAAATAAAATAAAAGTATGGGGAAATAAATGGATTTATCTCCGCTACATTATTACATCTGTTTACAATGAGTTTTTATATTAATCAATGATAAATTATGCAATGACTCTTTTGCTGGAAGATCTAGAAACTCGTAAATATTTTAAATATTTAAGCAAATACAACTTTGCCAATTTATCTTTAATCCCTGTTATAATTTTAGAATAAAATGAGTTATTACGAAACCCTCAAATTTCTTTTCAAAGTAAGTAGATCCACTTATTAATGTGAGGCTTTCGAAATACATAAACACATAAATTGTTACTTTTAATGAAATATCAAACAAGTTTTCTTTCAGAATTTATACTTTTCCTTGCACAATCCCAGCATTAAATAGCTATAGGGTTCAATGAAATATGGTATTATTCGAACTTCCCGTTTTTACAAAATTGCTCATTTTGCAACAATTTAATTCCATGTTGCTTATCCAACCAGCTCCCAAATATTTATTTCATTCCCTCAATAATATTCAAAATGAGTGGTGGTTTGCTTTTCTTGTCGTTTCTAAAAATTGTGAATTGTTCCCCATTAAATAATGTTTTCCAAACGGAACTTACACTTCATATTTTTACTGATTTTTCCACCCAATGTGAGAATTTCATTGAGTACCAGCCTTCAACTCATTTAAACGTTTTCGTCCTTGACAATATCCCAAATTGGGAGACATCTTTAAGCATCCGCTATAACAACGAGTTGGTTATGAAACTTTGGGAAAATCATCAAGTCAAAGAATTTCCTCCGACCGTGTTGAAATATTTCGGTGGGCCTTCAGTAGCAATAATTCATCTAGAAGATGCTACAAATTTAAAACGCCCGCCCAACCAAATTATTTTTGATCTGCTTGGAAGAATGTTGGAATCCCGGAAAATTCCAAATTATACAATCCTATATTTGAATCATGAACAACTCCTTGGACTATCGGCAAAACCGGAAACACTTACAATAATTAAATCCAAATATTTTATAATAACTTCAAATGAATTGTTCGGTTTTTGTCCCCATTGCAGTCAAAAAATTTCCAAAACAATCAAAGAAGTAGCTGAAACCCGCCTGGATTTTAAAGGGTTTCCAATTAAAGTTTCCGGGAAAATCGATATTTCCGGAACCGGAAAATGCAACCTGGGCTTCAATCTCAGCGCTGCAATTTGCTCTCACAAAGCTCTAGCTACAAAATATAATTTTACCATTCATTCTCTTAGAGGTCCAAGTTCAGCAAACTTAATAAAAAATCACCTCTTTAAAATTTCTTCAGTGGAACTTGGAGTGGAAATGGTAAAATCAACTGCAGCCTTAGCAATCCCAAACTATGGTTTTGAATATTATTCAAATTACGAGCTGGCGGCAGTTTCAAAACATCATTCCCCTCTGATCGGACTTAAAGGGATTTTCCTCCCTTTTGACACCTCCACTTGGATTTGTTTCGGGGCTTCCATGTTGTTTGTCTTGTCCTTTGTTACATTTGCCAGAAAGAGGGCGACACTATTCGATAATATTTTTTGGCTAATTTCCATCACCTTAAAACAAAATGAACAAGGGCCAAGGTTGCTGACACTAACAACTTATTTATACGTATTCATATTTTTTAGCGCGCTACTTTATGAAAGTTCCTTATTTTCTTGTATATTATCAAAATCGGATTATCCATTTCCTTCAAACTGGAGCCAGCTTTTGGATAATAAATGGGAAGCTTATTCAATAATTTGTGAAGCTTTCGATGAATGTTTCCGAACTTCTTTCAAGTTCAATCTCTATTTACCCCAAATGTTGGAAAAGGGGGATAAACTACGAGTTTACTTAGATTCAAAAAGGATGAACGTTGCCGGGAATTCTTTGCAAGTGTCGCTAAATATTTATAAAAAGAAGCATGTTGACAAATTTTCCTCAGTCTTTATTTCCCTGCCTTTTGTCATATTCGACAGAAAAGAAAAGGTTGAGGATTGGATCCAAGACCTTAAATTTATTTCCGGTTCATTTGTATTCAAGGAATATAAGGATATAGCCCCATTTTCGGGTTGGACGGCATTTTGGTTAAGAAATGATTATTATTTTGGAGCCATATCCAAATTTTTGGGGCAATTGGAACAATCAGGGATTTATGAACGATGGAGCAGTCTTGAGAAACTTAACGAAAAGATGGTAAATGGAAAAACTGTTTTTGGCGCAAAAAGTCTAGAATTTAGGCAATATTATGGAAATTTGTTTAGTAAGAGGGGAATTGGCGCCGAGAATTTAAATTTGGAGGAAACGCCGACTTCATTTGAAAAGTTGGAAGTAGCCTTCCAATTCTTGTTTATTGGATTTGGGCTTAGTTTCTTAGGGATGTTTTGGGAAATGTGGAAATTTTATTGGACAAAAATTATTTGCTGCCACTGCTTTAAATAAGCATATCGTATTCAATATCCAAGGCCAGTTTGTCATTCCAGGTTATAGAATCGCAGGTTTTTGACCGATTTTGACCGGGTTTGTTTTATTCTGATAGAAGTTGCTTACCTAACCCCCGTAGGCATATTTTAAACGTTGTGACCTTACGCGGTCACGGTCAGGAAGGCTAAATATCTATCTTTAGTAACAAGATGAGCATGTTTGGTATCGTTGGAAAGGTATTGAAAGTACGAGTCCAACGATATCATCCGCGACTCTCTCAACATGATCTTATGGCGCTTGCGACATGTCAAACCATGTCGCAAGCGCCATAAGGTTTAAACTAACGTATGGGGAGTCTATTTAGACTAAAATTTAACGGGGAATTCAAATATCTTATGTAAAATGTTCCCTGACCGACTCCAGGCGCCATAAAGGTCACAAACGT
>JAQIXN010001703.1:0-16070 GCA_034698145.1 Proisotoma minuta
GATGAATCGACATGAAAGAAAGATGCACAAAGGCCAAAAGCAGCCCAAAGAAATTGGTCAAGTTCATGGTTGAAGCTTAAATTTACATGAGAAGGAGTAAAATTAATAAAATTTTTTTGGAAAAATTTTGAAATTATCTTAAAATCCGCAAACTTTGTTAATTATTATAATTCCAATTTAAATAAATGTCTAAGGGCTTGCAGTATTACAATGGGTCGTTAGTTTAAATGCACACAAAATGAAAGCATTTGCCCTCTTTTTGACCTCTAATGTGGAAGCGGCGGTGGGGGATTCTTTTATCTTGTCTGTATTAATTCTTTTGAGCTCATCCGTAGCGTTTTCCGACATGAAAAATGTTGCTGATGGAGCAATATCTGTAAGAATGACAAAATAATTTATTTTTTTTATCAAATTCTTAAAAAATCTATTAAACCATTTTCAACTTACTGGATTTTTCAAAATGAGAGCGAATTGCATTTGAAATTTCTTCATTTTGCTTAGATTTTTGGTCCCAAAGCAAAGCTCCTGGGTTTGTGACCTCTCCGTCCCAAACGGTGCTGTACTCGTCCAAATAAGTCCCTTTACTTTGCAGACATAACTCATAACCTTCGTATGGAGAGTTCTACAAGAATTAGAAATGATCAAACTAATGCCTGGAATTCGATTTCCAAGTAAAAATGACGTTGGAGTTTACAATGTTTTTTTTGCCTTTGCTAAAATTACATCATGTTACAGAAAATTGTACTGCTTACCACGGGCAGTTTGCTTATGAAAAATACAGCTTTGGATGACCAACCAATTTCTACTAGTCCCTGTTTCAAAACTTGGTCATCTAATTTATGCTTTTGTTCTGCAAATTAAAAAAAAAAAGTTACAAAATGATGATAAAAAAGTCTTATATTGTCTCAAAAACCTTCGTGACTTCCCGTATAACATGTGCTTGTTTGATTATACATGCACATTTGAAGAACAGTGGACGCTGTGGAAGGAGTGTCCACAGCCCCCAAATAATTGCTTTTATTACCCCCTCCCCCATCAATTATCCGGAGCACTACGGCTTCGTTCTGTTTGAAAAAATGTGGATGTTGATACAGATTTTTTTTTTAATTAGGCATACATTGACGTATCGTATTTTTGGTTTGTTCGGCTCAATTTCAGTCACATTACTGGAATCCCAGATGAGAAAAGCTGGAGAGGATTTATCCCACAAATTGTAAAATCGTGAGCCCAGGGATTCCTCCCATCTGTAGAAAATTCCGGTGGGGATGCATTCGCAACCTTTGGGAAATGCTTCGGATTTTGTACGAGCGAAATCTTGGAGAGATCTGCAAAAAAGAAAAGATTTAGAGTGTTAATTTGGATATAAGTATTTTGACGAATCGTCTTTCTGTACTTCTAACTGACCATCGAGCAAGAAATCAACGTTTCCTGATTAAAACATAACTTACTCCCAGTCTTCCCAATGTCTAATTCCAACGGGGGCGAGGCCGATTGATTCGCACTCGGCGTTGATTTTTTCCAGCGTCTTTCCACTCTTTGTCAATGAAGTTTGATGAAGATATTTTGAATTGTGGCGAATTGGTTCCCAATCTATAGGCGTTTGGTTTTTGCCATTGGTACATGAACTGTCGTCAACTGAACCGCACTTTGCTAAAGTTTAGAAAGACCGACACATTATAAATTAACATAGTTTTGGTAATTTAAAAAGTACCCAGATTAAATAAAGCAGATGCAATGGAAATTAAAAGAAAAAGATTCATTTTTAAAACGGAATGGATTTTTTTCGAAGAAAAAAATTGATATGCAAAAATTAGGAAACTACAAAAAGTATCGCATAGCAAAAATGGCATCTCCCAATTTCTCACTTTCCCCATCTGAAATATAATCTCGTTTATCATTCCAAATCTCATTTAATCCATTTATTTGTTTACTTTCCCAAAGAATGTCATTGTTGCCTTTAATTTAGCTGATGTTATGATAAGAATGTGTTGGATTCATTTCATTCTGAATTAAATTTTGTGTTCTTTCGTCATTTTCTGATCCGTTGATCATGCAGTCTGTTAAATATTTTGTAGCAGCAGGAATCGGACAACAATGGAAGTGGAACATCACATTGTCACATGCGCAAAACAAAAAATTTAATTTAAATGTTGCAAATGCACGACCCCTCAACATTATTATATTTTTCTCATTGTTATTGTAATATGTGAATTGTTATAAAGCCATTTATAAATTACGGCCAACACAAAAGAAGAAGATGACAATAATTTCATTTTAAATCGTGGCTTCGTGAGACATTCATATCACCATATTAATATATAAAGGAAGAAGAAATGCAATGCAGGTATTTAAAGGACAAAGGACTAATTGCAGGTGTGCATTTAATTTATAAGATTTGCACCTGACGTGGGAAAATTATTTTGTTGTTGTAGTTGGACGACGAAATTATTTTTGAGAATTGTTATTTTGCCATTGGACAATTTTAAATACACAAATAAGCAAAAATTTATAATAGCAAAATTTAAATTCACTAAAATTTATTTTCCTTGTAATCCCTTTTCATATACACAGCAACAATTTATTACAACAATTTTTTCATAGGTGAGCAAATTATCCAAAGTTTTGTTTATGATGAGACACGAAAAGAGTTGAAATAAAGAGATGACAAGCCACGATTTGGTTTGAGATTTAAAAAAAAGTTTTCTTTAAAGAGAGTCGGTGTATTATTTTAATATCACGTCATATCACATTACATTAAGAACAAAAAGAGGAAGATGGGAAGATATTTAAAGAGATAAAGAGGAAAGCAGATTAACCCTGATCATGAGACACGACTGCCAAAAAATTGCAAAAAATGTTTAATATAAAGTGGCTTTATTTATGTGCAGGTACTTTCATATTTAAGGGTTAAAGATTTGTATGAGAAAATTATGTGAGGAAAGTTTAATATATAATCTATCTGTATTTCCTAAAATTAACGTGAGAATTTAAAGTCGATTTGGCATTTTTAGAATTTTGCTGGAGTTTATACAATTACAGGTGCTGCAATAAAGAATGACACAGCCAAAACTTAATTTTTCATTAGGTTTTTAAGAGAACACTTATTATATATTGTGGAAAGTTTAACGACAGTTTATAATTATATGGAAGTTTTTACATGATAAAAATATATTAACCCGCGGTCTTCTTACATAAAATTCATATTAAAACGAATATCACTCCAAAAATGACAACTCGCTCATCACCGTTATTTATTTCTTTGATTTGGTAGATAACAAGATTGTTCAAATCAAAACTGGTTCAAATTCATCTCAAGATTTTCTTTCTGTGGGATAAAACAAAGAGAGTCATGATTTGAATCTTCGTGAGTGACAGCCCACGCCATGAAATTATTATTATGATCATCAAATCAAATCAGAATGATAATGACATCAAAAATCGGAATCGGATCAACAGACAAAGATAAAGAATTTTAAATCCATCTGCCAATTACCATTATTTTACAAAGCATGATCCAACAACACGAGCATTTGCAAAAAAATATATAAAATCAAATGAAATGTTTAAGCTTTGGATTTATTTATAAGTTAAGAATGAGTTGTGGATCGATTTGGATTTTTTTTACTTGCAATCATTTTTAGGAAGTTTTGCAAGATAAATAGGAAAATTTTGAAACATTTGTGACTGCATTTAAAAAGGGATTTTTAGAAAAGTTTGATATGATATATTCTCTATATTTCCTAAAATTAACGTGAGAACTTGTACTTAACCTTAAATGTTTATTCAATTTTACAAAAATGAAATATCCGACTCAAGCCACAACAAATAAAATTAAATCCATCCCATGCATAGAAATTGACGATTAAATCACGCCCAATCCCATACATTCACATACATTGTTGCATAAAAAATCTGCACATCCTAAAAGTTGCAGTTGGCCAATCACACACAACTCACATCCTACAAAAAGATAGACATGACTATACAAAATGCGAAAGGCTAAAAACCTTTTGAAAGCTAACGCACACAATACATGTCAAGATTACAATTAAGATTTGTCTGGGAATCACGGTTCGGAGGCTGTGAAGTTCGTGGTGCAAAATTTCTAATTCAAAGCTTGATCCTTTATGTCCATTTAATGATGAAATACTAAGGTGCTAATCTTAATCTTGGAATATTTTGAAGAGTCATTTCATAGACAGATTGAGTCTTTAAGGATTTAATTGAAGGGAAGTCCCGTTCTTTATAGGAAGTATGTAATGTGCAGTTAGAAAAAAAGATGGAACCAAATCTAGTTGGTAAAATGATGGATCAACATCTTTTAATTTTTATATTTGCTTTGACATTTACACACTTCATATTTTGGATATTTTTGGATGTGGTGATTTATGAAATTTGTTCCAATGTCTGCTGATTAAAACATGGAAAATCATTTAGCTCGTCATCTAAAACCAAAATTGTCTATGGACTAAAAACAAAAAAAAAATATTATGGAACACATGCTTAATCTAATTTAAAACCACACAAACTAAGTATCAATAACTTAAAATAATAAATTTTCCCAAAACCGAGCTCAATTTTAGACCACCTTGTATCTTTTTATTTCTTACACATTTTTGCATGTTGTACTCAATCCACCTGTGAAAAAACACATTCTTAAAAAACGAGATGAAGCATGAAGATTTGTTGGGTGAGATGAGGCGTGTGATTCCGCACACGTTGTTCTCCGTATTTTGCCAGATAAAGTTTTTTTTTAAAATCTGTATCCGTTTTGCTCAAATTAAGTGAATCATTGATCACTCATGAAATGAAATGAAACAAGGTGCGGTGAGACAAAGAGGATGCAAATCATCAAATCTTGAAAAAATCTTCGTATCACATGAAACAAATTGATACAAATATGTACACGTTCTTTCGGTTACTTAAAATCAATTCTTTTTTCAAAAATATTTAGCTCTAAAAGAAACTGAGAAAGAAAAGGAATTTAAAGTACCTTTTAATAATAAGAAGGTATCGAAAATAAAAAAAAAATCTATCGGCGTTAACCTTTTACAACTTCCAAAATTTGCAATGTGAATCTTAAAATATTTTAAACAAAAACGGTTGATTCGGTTGCTCCCATGCTCTAATGAGCCGTTACTGCAAAACAAAACTGTCATTGTGCATAAGCTTGCGTAAAATAAAATAAAATGTGCTTGAGCTGGATCACATGTCGCAAGTCAAATAAACTCAAAGCGTTTAATTGCTCAACCGCAGCCTTTGACATTACATTCAACATTTGCTCTATTTAGTTGATTGACTAAGCATAACATTTAAATCTTATCGAGGAGCAACAGGTGCGGAAAATTTCAGGTGTGTGTCGCAAAAAAACGAGCTTGCAAAAGGTGGCTGGCGGATTGTAAAATTTTTGGGGCTTTTAGAGTCTTAAAGAGATAAATATTTCTATATTTTTTTTGATACTCTCTCAAACTTATTTTGACCAACATATCCCTTCAATTGTTGTATATTGTTGCAATCAACAATGGTCTCAGCCGGCATATGCACATGGAAAAAGTCAACTGTGAGCCGTCAATTTCAATGAATGTAAGCTCAACCAAGTGTCAATCAAAAGTTAGTTTTGGATTTGGGAGATACAAATTGACAAAGGTAAGAGTCAACTGGAAGCCGACAGTGAATGGAGACTCATCCCTTTATCCCAACTTGCCTCATTCTTGTGTAATATTGTACTTTGAGAGAATAAAAGGTTGAAGCTGATATGAATAAGTGCTGGCCTTGTTTTCCAAACTATTTTGAGACTGGCTGACAACTAACCTCATTTTGGAAGTTTCTCAGAGTTAAAAGTCGCTTGGAGGATTTTTGTAAATGGCTCTTAAAACTCTTAAAATTTTCAATCGATTTTTAAATAATAAAGTCAAACATTGACACCACCAAATGAAACACACTTTAAACAAAAATCCACAAATTATTTAGATAGCCCATTGCCATCAAAGTTTTTGAATATCATAAAATATGCGCATCAACTTTTTAAGAGATCCCTCTCTTATTAATTTTTCCCAAATAAATTGAATTTGCATCTCGCTAATTAAGCCCCTTCATACAATTTAATGTATACAAAGTATTATATAAGTATATTCCCTACACTGCATTCATGTGGCTTATTGGAAAGAAATGAGAGTAAAAATCACGAATGAACAAAAAAGAGTTTTTCAGATGGCTGAACTAAATGGAACTTCAGCATTGATCAATTAATTAATTAATATTCATTCCAAGTGGAGTGAGCTGAATTGAAAGCAACTCTTTCAGAAAAGATCGTGCACATTAAAAACAACAAAAGAAGACTCGGGGTGGGAAACATTGGGAGCATTTCCATTTAGAAAAGAGTTAATTTAGTTAGCCCCGCATTTTAGAGAAGATGTGGGAAAATATTTTAGTGTTCTGCATCCTGGATTTTTCATTTTTTGAGTATTTGGAGGTAAATTGGATTAATTGGGCACTTGACTCTGGGGAGAAAAATCCTTAATGAATTTCTAATGACAAATTCAGTGGGAAAAGATGTAAAAGCTAAAGTCAAATCATATTGGAATACAACTTGCTACATTTTGCAATATAGTTTATCGCAAATTTCAGGAGAATAAAGTTCAAAATGATCCGGTTTTGACTTTTCAAATTTGCAAATTTGGAGCCAGCTTAAAATTAGAATTCCTCAGAATTGAGTTTGGCCTTTCTGGGGTTAATTTGTATGTAAAATATGAATTCTAATAAGTAATGATGAGGGCAAATCTCCAGTGGCCAAAGTCAAACCTTTCTTCTTTCTCCACAAGAATCTCAATCCAATCCCAAATCCAATCCGGAAAAGACCATCCAAATATGCTGTGGCACAATTTCTGAAAAACAAGCTAAAGTTACACAGGACCTCAAATCTTAAAATTCATGGACGAAATTTAGAGCAAGATATTTTCAGAATATGAATTTGGACACGAAATTAATATGGTAGCAGACAGAGCCACGCATAGCAATGAGTTTTGCAAAAAACATGGGTTTCTGAGGCTTTTCGTATATATAATCCTTAAAAACTAAACTAATTCACGCCACCTAAATCTAATCAGAATACAATGGAAGAGTTGATACAGGGTGGAAATATTTTTTAAAATGTACTATAATTTTTAAAAAGTACATGGCATATCTAAATGAATATTCTATCTGTCTGTGTGTCTAGTTGTTTGACCACTTCGGACACATTATAGCTTCAAAGTTTAGCTATGACCTAAAAGGTCACAAAGGCTCCACTGCACTATTACACCTGTTTCCAAGAAATGTTTTAGACACACTGTATGAAGTCAGCGAAGTGGATCATTGTCATTATGTGTTGTAATTTTATCTTCTAATTTTACACTTATGCTCAAACACACGTTCTGGATTTAATGATGATGACAAAGGACAAAAATTATTCATCAGTTTTTCACTCATGCAGGGGCAGACCATATTAATTTTTTATAGATACACAGGGTGGCAGAATTCTAAGAAAGTAGATTAGAATATTTTATGCTGTCCTGTATCCCTATTTTATGCTAGAATGAAATTTTGTCATTCAGTCCACGAATTTAAGTTGTTGAGTTTGGTTTGTCTTTGATGAATTTTATTTGTGTCCACGTCTCATGTCTTGTCGTGACTCCTCTTCCTTCATTACACTTTATTAGAGAAACTTTAAATAGAGTGAGATCATATTTAGTTTTACTTCTTACTCATGGATTGCATTGTAGTATATTTAATTCAATTTTATTTTGGTTGGGTTTCAAGTCGTAAATAACACTAAAGTCTGAATTTTGGGAATGGCGTTTAGATATTTATTGTTTTTGAAATTTCGCATGAATTTTAAGCAATATGAAACGTTTTAAAAAATGTTGGCTATCTAAATATATTCTTCGGACATCTTTCTAAATGTTTCCTTACATTAATTACCATCGATTGCCTTAAAAGTTGGCCCAATTCGCCCAGAAAAGGAACAAAGGATTGAGAATTTAAATCTTTTGGATTTAACTTTAAAACTATTTTTAGCATCTATTTATAACACAAACAATGGAAACTCATTAGCCCTGGACATTTTCATTTTGCCTAAAAGCTGCAGTTGCTTCCAAAAATAAATCCTCACATATTAATAACAAAGAAACATAAGTAATGAAATAAATGGACTCGCATCTTATTTATAATAAGAGACAAACATTTTTGTGATCTCTTTAGAACAGCAGGAGTCCAGGACAAAATATGAAATAACAATGTAATGTCCATCTAAAAAAACCAATCCAATATTGTCTTCCTGTTTGCTCAATATACTTATGTATGTACATGTATCATCTTTCCCTCACGATTCTTTCCTCAGTTCCTTCCCCTTTAACTTAGCACTGCAAAGGTAGATAGAAGAAGAACTCAGGTGTAAGATGTAATGTGAATATTCATCATTTCACATTTTAGCATGAGTTTAGTTTAGTTTAGTGGCAAACGAGATTTAGAGAACAACTTTTGAGCTAACTCAAGAGAAAGCAGGCCACATGTGGGAAAAGTGAGATATGGACATGTGTGAGAAATCTTGAATTGCCCCTGTTGTAAAAGTCCTGTTAGTTTTTTATGAGCAAGCGTCTCGCAGTTTTTTAAGGGATAAGATTTGAGAATTGAAATCTAAGGGTCGTAGGAAGAAGGGACCTTAATTATTTTATTGTACCTGAGTGACCTGGATAGATTTTGAAGCAGTGGGTGATACATTATTGACGTGTTTTGGAGAAATTCTTGGGAAACTTATTTGTGACTAGATATTTGTGATATATTGAATTTGTTTTGGGGATTGATTGGGGCAATAAAACTGAAAACGTTGGACAAGAAAGAATGGAACAGTTTTCCCACACTGAATGAAATGTATCATATAGTTAAGTATTTAGTTTGATTTTGGTTAGGGAAGAATTGAGATTGGAGTTGAAGGTAAGAAGTTTATTGGATGCTTTGTATTAAATGGGAATGGAAAATATATTTGGAAGCAAAATTGAGATATGTTGGATTCTAACGCCAAAAAACAAAATTATGATATGAAATATCTCCAACTTTGGTTATCGATATCACAGTTTTAAAAAATTGTTTTAATTTGTGCCGGACAAATCAGAGAAAGAAACTAAAAAAAAGTTTTCTGAGCTAATTTGCAAAAATGCCAAATTGTAGAAATTTTTAGCCAAAATAATACAAATATTTATAAAATAATTTACCTCCAATTTAGGTACTATGTATCCTCTTTCTTCTTCAATTTGTCTAAAAACAAAATAAATTAAATCTAATGTAAAGCATAAAATAGACACAATTCTCCAAAAGTCATTTCGATTGTCACAGATCATTTGAAAGGGCACAATACATTCGGCAGCTCAAGCGAACAAACAAACAAAATGCGATGCATGTGATGTGTTTGTGTTGGTTACTCAAGGGTCCATCCCTTATCCTTACGTCCTTCATCCCAGTTGACACCTTTTGCATACCTGCAACCAACAATTAAGCTCAACAGAGCCACCACAAACTTTGGGGAAATTGAGACAAGAGCTGAAAATCTTTGAAAAACAAAGCCAAGGGGTGTGGACGGCCCTTGACAGTTATGTTACATTAGGTTACATAAAATAGGTGAAATTGCAGCGTAATAAAATGCATGAGGATTACCTTGAGAGGCTCCAACCTAAGCTAAGGGCCCTACATTTACCTGTGACGGTTTAATTGCACTGATATTAAGGACCCACGACCCTTATGCCTTAGGTGTCATGTAATGCAATGCATGCCAAAGTGTCTTTGTCCTGTTCCAGTTTCAAATCACATTTGCTTCTGCATCAGAGATAATCTCAATTTAAAGCTGTCTGGAGGACAAAGAGATTTTCATAATTCTTATTGTTACTCAAGGAATTTTAAAGATAAATAAATAAAGAAAAGAAATAATAAGATTGCATATGTGGAAATATTTTGGTGAAAGTTTTACTTGAATTGTTTTAATTGGTAAAATTTCGACAAGTTTGCAAACTAAATTGTTTTGAGATCGAGGAACATTTTGAAAAGGTAAGTGATAAAATATATGCATTTGTTTTGTTAATGATTTATAAAAAAGTGGGTTTGAAATTTTTACTTGACGAACTATCAAAGGAGAAACCAAACCCGAGACTAGTTAATACCATATCAAAATTTAAAAAATATATTATCGGCATCAAGGTTTTGCTCTTTATTTTCTCAAAAATCTCATTTTTTTTAATCACCTGCAACTATTCAGTTTGTATAAAGGTACTTTATATGTACATCATTTGACATGTTTTGTATCGAAGTAAGAATGCTACAAGTTTTATGCTAAAATCTGTCGTTGTCCAGATAATCATCCAAGTAGTGATATTAAAACAACGTGTGCATGAAATTGTGTGGCACGATGTTTAAGGTGCTTTTTATTTTTGTGTATTATGTTAAAAAGTATTTGTGTGTAAATTAACACTTCACACAACACCATAATGTGTGATATGGTACTTTAGATACTAGAAGTTTAGAATTCACGATGTGCGACATAGATATTTGGCAAAAAGATGTGTTAATATTTCTCACAAAATTTGGGGGGTGAATGTGAATGATATTTTGGAATGGGAAAATCATCCAACAATTTTTAATCTTAATTTATCCTATCAATTTTGCATACGTTTCATTTGTCCAAAAGTCATTTTGTAATTAGATTAGAGCATCAACAATTTCATAAAACACATTCGACTTATAAATTCTACACAAAAAATCCACTTTTCTAAAAATCTCACTTCATTTTTTCACATGCATATGAAAAAGAGCCCTTAAAGCAAAGTTTGCTGAGGTCAACCCCAAAATTTCTTTGCACGGCCTTGACTCATGTGAGTATTGTTGATCTTTGCGTACACGTAACAAAACAAAATGACAGTAATGTATCGATAGCTTTACAGTTTTCAAACTTCGTCATCTCCTGTCACCTTTTTGGAAAGGATTTACTCGTTTTTTCTCTCAAAACTTATTTACCTGTTGTTGGTTGTCTATCACACTTTTCCCTCTGTCAGTTTCTTCTTAGAAGAAGCCCAAACTTTTTCCCATATCAACTCTAATCAGATTTGGTTTTTATTTTTCCTTTCAACATGTTCCTTTAGTTCCTTACATGTGAGTTGATGTGTCCAATATGTCAGCTCAAATTAACAATGGAAAAAGCCGCAAATTATGCAGCGTCCCGTAAAATTTTCAAGAAGCTATGAAAAAAATAAAGATCAACTTTGTACAAGTCCACCGTCAAAAAAATGGGATGCGTTGCTTCAAATTCTTAGAGAATTTACTTACATTGATGCAAGAGGCAAATTGATACGGGGCAATCTGAGACTTGACAGTTACATCACTCACATCATTTTATTTTCAACAAATTGTGACATTTGCCATAATTTTGCGCTTTATGATTCTCTTTATTGTTGACACCTATTCATTCTCACATTTCACATATTAATATCGCCCCGTCCTTAGCTTAAAATTATGATGGACCGTGTCAAATACCAAGTTTTTTCTTATGTTCATCTTTTGTTTGGGCAAAACGAATTGCTCACTTATCCTCTCAAAAGACAGCAGCAAATGTTGGGAATTTGTAGTTGTCTTGTTACGAGAGGAAATGTTTATTTTAATATAAAGGATATTTTTTATTTTATTTAGTTAGAATGTAAAATGTAATGTATGAGGCCCATTAAAGTTTAAATGGACGCTAAATGATGGTTAGATATTGCTGTTGTGTAATTTGTGGTTTGTTGTAAAACCTTGGGGAGATTATTATGATAAAATCAATTGATTTTTTTAAATGTATGATTTGTACGCTGTATACAAAATTTTCAAAAGTTTATATACGTACCTCTAGGTTAAAGATTGCTTCTGGCTCTCAGGTAAGAAAAATATAATTTTGGCCAAAATTTGATATTTCAAAAACATCAATATATACTACGATGAAATCGAAGGATTTAAGTGAAGTATCAGAAAATGTATAGCTCAAACGCCATTAACAAGTACTAAAAAAAATCAAAAATGTATCATTTCAACGCCGTTTTAAAACTTTAGAGAAGTTGTTGGGCTTTTATATGCAAGACTCATCATTTCGTTTTTAAATATTCCAAAAATGTAAATAAAGCCAAATAAAACAAAAATGGTAGAAAAATAAAATCAGAATATAATTTAAGGGAAGAGTGGGACAGGTGTAAAAATGGAGAATAAAAAGAAGTCAAACGACACATAATAAAAGAACTGACACTTTTTATTTTATTTATTTCATTCATTTTGCTTCGTGATATGTAACCTAATGTAATGCGATGCCATGTTAGGTCTTAAAGATGAGTGAATAATAAAAATAAAATGATGACAAGATTCATAAAGAGTCGAGACTAATGGGACATTTCCTCTTTAAATGAAATGCTGTGAAAAGCATAATTTTTTGGAACGTACAGGGTGGAATTTTATTTGGCCTAATTCAATCGCCATAAAAATAATTTTCAATCGATTCCGAATTATAGTTGGAAAAGATAAAAGATTTAGACCAATTTTCTCACACAAGGCCTATACAATTTTTCTTAAAATATTTCACACACTATTTAATATTATTTGTTGTGTGAAAAGTGTAATTTTTTCACACAACAAACACATCACAAAAATGTAAAATTACTAACACCCAAAAAGTAAAAAACGACGTTCACAGAAATTCACAACCATGCTTCAGATCATACAAAATATTATTTATCCGATATAAATTGCATATATTAAATGCACAATGTCTGGCGTTTTGGTTTGGAGATAATGAGATGTTGGTAATTAAATGCCAAGCTCCTTTTGGAGTAGGGGAAGAGTAAGAAACATTTCTCTGGTGGATTGGTGACATTTCTCCAAAATCTCACCCTCGCCCATCCATCCAAAAGAGAAAGGAATTGACAATTTATCGCTTTCTACATGTATCTTCTCCAGAGGTATGAAATTATCAGACTAATTCTCATAACTTATAAGGAACGTTCACAAATTCTGTCAAAATTTTGATTTAGGTCTAAATCTTACTAAATGTCGTTATTTTTTAAAAGCCAGATGAAATTTGCAGTTTTCAACATTTTATTCCATTCATACGTTGTAAAATATCACGCTTTCAATAAAATCCGCTAGATGTCTCGAATTAAAATTCAGACCGAATTTATGAATGAACACTTGGGACGGAGATCTCTCTTAGAATAATATTATTTGGGATTTAAAGTTTAAGTTTGAGCTGGTAATCTAAATCTCTGGTGAGTGTTTGTTGGGGTGAGGGCTAAGACTTATTTCCTTTGTCTTTGTTTTACTTTCTATATGTCAACCCAGAATTTGTGAAATTAATAACAAACTGCATCCAACGTTGCATTGGACTGCAGCCAAATTTAACCCTTATCAAAAGTGGCAGGAGTGGGGACTAATTAAAATCTAGGAATTCAGATAAGAGCAGTTTCAATTAATTAATGGAATGCAGAAATAAATGAGGAATGCACCAAATGCAAATTGGCTACATTTGATAATTGAATCGTTCTAAATGTAGCGGTCCAAAGTCCGTCGCTTATGAAATTCAGATTTGTACGAAACTTTACATACTAATTTATCGATGTTCAAAGGCATGTAATTCGTAAATAATGTTTCAAAAATTGCTCCTCCCCCTTTAGAGGGGACTTTCTGACGAGGGGTGAAGTGGTTTTTCTTGTTTTTTGGTTTTTATATTAAGGTAAAGCATACATTTCCTATTCTAAATTGAAATTTTATCAAATTTTACACTGTACATAACCAAAATAATTTCAAAAAGCTTCAAAAAATGGGTGTGGCCCATATACTCTAGATCGTCGAAATGACCTTGATCCCGCGCCACACCATTAATGAAACGAACATAGTAAATTGCATTTTAAATCATCTTTTGAATAAGACCACTCCCAAGTTTGGTCGAGCACGGGATCACCCCTTTCTAAAGCCTCAAAGTTTTGAGGGGTGTGGCTAAATTTTGCCAGTGCCGTATACTGAACACATTCGTTTAGCATTTCAACTAATATTTAGCGGCATGAAAGCCAGTAATTTTGTTGAAAGGTCTATTTTGTCTATTTTTAAATATTTTTAAAAGGAATGTTTTGAAAACTTAAAAAAAATTGTCTGTTTACTTAAGGAGTTTAAGTGCTCATGAAGAGTTCCGAGTCCGGCACTGGAGTAAAAACTCAATGGTAGTGGCGTCACATTTAAAATGTCTCACTTTCCCATTCATTTGGGGTATATTAGGACTCGAGTGAAATTGGCCCGTTACATTTAGAACGATCCATATGTAATTGTTTTAAATTAAGCAATTTTATTTTTATGTATGTTTTCAATCCGTAATTAACGAGTTTCGGGCTTAACAATGATTGAAACAATAAAGGGAAAATTTGGTATTAAAGTACTATGCAATTCAAATAGTTCAGCATTTGCCGTCCATTTCGACCCTTAAAATCTTAACTTATTTTAGGAGATGAAATTAGAGAAATATTGGAGGAAACAATCAAATGAAGGTTTAAAAATTAAGGCACTAGAACCAAAAACTTCAATTTTTAAACTCGAGAATCAAACAAACTTGATACAAATCTCTGGCTTTTGACCATTCAGCAAAATATAAAAGCTCAAGTTTTAGAAGAGGATTTAAATTTTGACTATATGGAATAATGGATATTTGAGTTGCGAGTCACAGATCTAAGATGTTAAATCGGACCAAATTTTTGAAAAAATAAAATCTGGCTTCACACTTACAATTTAAAAAAAAATATATATTTGTTAAATTTTGAATGTTTGTTAATTGGAAAATTATTAAGATTGAAAATTGCGTATTTAAAAAATATTTCGAGCTTTTCAAATGAAATAGCGTTCTAATTTAAGTTTTATAAAAGCAATCTTTGTAAAACTCTAAATAAAATAACAAATTTTCAATAAATAATTTAAAGTGGATTACGAACTTTTATACCAATACAGTTATTGAAAACTCGATAATTTTTTTTTAAATTGAGAGGTAAAATATTCTAGTTATTTTAGAATTTTATCATACGAGGCATACGATAAAAAAAAACGTACTCATTTTACTTCTCATCTAAGATCCTCAAAGGGATCAATTATTTTACAAAATAAAATCTGGCTTTAAACTATCGCAATTTTTTGTATAAAATGTTCGCCTGATAAACATTTTTGAAATATTTGGGCTATTTAAATTTAATTGTATTACAAGTTTCAAAAAAGTCAATTTAATTTGTAATTTTATTACAAAAAGTTTGTATTTAATTAACAGTTTTCTAGTTTCCCCAACAGTTTTTTAACAAAAGGGAAACTTACCCACTGACAAGGCTTCCAACATCCAGTGTTGCAAGGGAAATTTAATTGGATAGAAAGATTAATTTCACTTAATCTTATCTTTCTATCCTGATGATTTGTTCAAAAATTGAGCTGAAATGAAGACTGGCAGACAAACGTTGCTAAAGTGTAGATCCGCTTTATAATTTTCAAAATTTAAAGATAGATTTAAAACATAACCACACTTATCTTTAAATAATTAGCACTTTTTTGCAAAGTTGAACGTCAGAAAAAATTTTGTACAAAATTTGAATAAAATATTTCAAAAATATAAAATAAGAAATTCCATTAGTTTTTATTTCATCTTAATTCTTAGCCAATTTCACGTCCTAATGAAAATAAGAAAGGCTCAATTAAGTAAAAAAAGGTCGACTGACATCATTATCGTTTGACACCAAAAAATATAAAATATATATCCGAAAACGGAAAACTTAGGTGAGGAATGAGTGAAATTGTTTCCCGGGCAGAAAATCTAGCCAATCCTCAATTTCCTGAGAGAGGGGCTGGCCTTATTTCTGCTATGTTTTAGGCCCATGAAAATGGCCTTATAGAATCGTCAATGTCTGTCTGTCTGTCTGTCCAAGCGATAACTCGAGTAAACCTTAACCGATTTCGACCAAATTTTGCAGGGTTGTAGTATGGGTCAAAAGTAAGGACGAGTTCTTAAATGA
>JAQIXN010001704.1:0-16065 GCA_034698145.1 Proisotoma minuta
TTTCCCCAAACTCCAGAGGTTTCAATGGCTATGGGGACAAATAGGAAACGATCCTCCAGAAAACTATACTTTTTTTGCTTGTCTTCCTCCCCTGAGGAAGCTGCCCAACCCAAATAGGTACTGGTGTTTGGGACATAAGTGGGAGCAAAAGTGTCGCGGCATGTAAAGTCCCACACCAGGGCTCGTCCGCGCTTCCAGGGGACCAGGGTCATTCCATCTGGCCTCTTCCCATCTTCCCTGGAACATCCTGCAGGCTCAGCGATTGAAGGGACTTCCGCGGATCTGAGGGCACGGAGAATGACGTTGTTCGCGGCTGAGTGGCGTGAGTGGCGTCCTGCACTCAGTCGGCAGCTGAGCCCATGGCGACCAAATTCGTCGACCAGCTTACCACATGGGCACTTGTGGGGCTGGCAGACTGGGGAGCCGAGACGGAGGGCGGTAGCGACGCGAAATTCCTCATTTGACAGAAGAGTCCCGAGTTGTGGGGAGGGAAGTGTCTGCAGCCACTGTCCGGAATTGGGGTCGGCCGTCGTGACAAGTCTGGCGGTGTCTTCAAGGTCTTCAAGGTCTTATTTTTGAGGTTTTTTGTATGTAACTTCGGCTAGAGTCATCCGATTTTGACCATTTGACCACGGAAATGTTTGTCCTGATCTGCTTAACAGATTTCTAACGTTTTTGAAACGTCTCAATTAGCCCCAAAATCTATGCTTTTAGTTTTTGCCAGTTTATGCCAGTTTTTGCCATTTTTTCCATTAATTCCAGTTTTTTCCACTGGAATGGAAAAAATATCAATTGTCCGGCAAAATCGGAACACTGATAAAAACCATATGCAAACCTAAAGTTATTTTCTCAATTTATTTCATGCATGCAAAAAAGCTGCTTTAGTTTGTTTGGCATAGTTTCACATTTACACACTTGCAATTTTGCGGGACTCTGTCAGTTTAACTTTGGAAAATGAAGTCTAAACATCAAATCTGGAATACATTTTAAGGAAAAATGTCAAATACGGCCCCCAAAATTTCTCCATTCGTGTTTCCCAATAGACAGGGGGCTACGCGATTTGGACGACAAATTACTTGTGGAAAACCGGGTTGCAAATTTGTAACTCAAAGATGGTCAAAATATGATCATCATGTGAGGTAATTTTTGAAATTCCAATTTAATTTCTAAATAACTTTTGACTAAACCAATTTTGTATAATTTAGCATAACCCATGAATGCATAAATTGCAAATTAATTTTGGACGACTTACAAAATCATCAGTGTGGTGGAGGGACTTCATCGTTGACTGCAAACAATTCTCCAGGAATTTTGCCAAACAACTTTAAAACTTTTGGATTTATAAAAGAAACCAGTTTACATCAAGACACGGAAAACATTTTCATCTACAACTTCACTACTCCTTTTGGTTTAGTGGAAACAGCAATAGACAGCATCTTTGAAAATATCAAGAACTTGCTTTCTTCACTAATTCAGATTTTTTTAAACCTGGAACTTCGCTTGATTCTTACTGTTTCTCTTCAACACCTTGAGAGAAACGAAAACAAAAATGTGCAAATCAACGGAATATTTCTGAAACTCTTGCACAATTCGGAAGAGGCGATCTCCTATAACGTAGTCACTCAAATAAATTACATAATAGCAACTTTGAACACTTATTCTGAAGATGGTAATTATCAAACTATTTTAAATTTTTGGCATTTGTTATTAATATTAAGCATTTATTGTAATATTTCATTTTTCTTAGGAAGTAATTGGTCATTGGAAAAGATAACGTCATTGCGCATTGAAGCAATACAATTCTACTATCACCGTGGTGGAAAATATATCCCAAATGGCCCAAAATTGAGAAAGAAGGGTATAAGAAGGGTTAATTATAATAATATAATCAATGATTTTTTTTTGTTTAAGGTATTTTAAATCCCAAAGTTGATGAATTTTGCTTCATGTACTGCATCCTGATAGCTCTTTACAGAGAAGAAATTTTCCTTCCTGGATGGGAAGGATTTTGCTTAGAAGACCTCCCCTCAAGAGAAAGAGAGAAGCTTGTCAAACGATGGACTAATCCATCGTCATACTATCAACTCATTCAAAAATTGAAACAAGAAAAATCGTTCCAATTTAATTTTTTGGAAAAGACTCCTCTTGTGGGTGTCGAAGATATAATTGAAGTTGAACTTGAAAATCCTGGCTTGGGAATTACTGTTTTTGGCATTGCCGAAGATGGTCATATTTTCCCAAAAAGAACTCTTAGCAAAAATAAGGAATATAGCAGATTTGTAGATTTGCTTTATTTAGAAGATGTAAACACTGGTCACTGGACTGTTGTCACTGACATTTCTAAGTTGTTTGGTAAATCTAATTACCATTCAATTACAATGTGCCGCTTTTGTACTGCCATGTTTAATCCTAAAAATCTGAAAAAACATTCAGAAGAATGCACAGTGACCAATGATCAGAAAGAAGTCACATTTCCCAACGAGAAATTTTTTGTCTGGAAGGATTTACATTCAACAGAACATACCAACTACATAGGATTTTATGACTACTTTTGCACGATACAAGAAGGAAAAATAAGAATTGAAGGATTTGCAATAATTATAATCGCACCAAATGGATTAGAGTTTGTCAAAGAGAGCTTCATAGGCGATAATGCGGCAGAAAAATTAAACGATCGTCTCATCAAATGGTCACACGACATTGCAGGAATAGTTTCAACAACAAATTTAAAGGTGGTCATGACAGAAAAAGAGAAAGAAAAGCACACAAATGCCACCCACTGCGAACAGTGTGGTCATGATTTTGCCGTTAAAAAAATAAACGGTAAATAACAAATTCAATATTTGAAACGCATTAAAAATTAATGTTATTCGCAGGTCACAAGACATTGCATCACCATCACATGTTATCTCCTGACGTGGTTGGTATGTAAATTTAAAATCTTAAATGTAGTTATTATTAAACGAAATTATAATTTTGCAGCATTTAGAAGTTTGTGTCAGAACTGCAACACCAAAATTCGTGCAAAGCCGTTAGTTTGGATAGCGCACAATGCTTCAAGCTTTCATCACAGAACAATTCTGGAAACATGCACAAAAGCTAATGCTAAAAGATTCAAGCTCAATGCAAAAGACAACAAAATCCTTAGTTTAAAATATTATTTTGAACATACTTGTGTGAAGTTTGTAGACTCTGCAAATTTTTTAAAAGGAAACTTTGATGACATTTTGGAAAAGTATAAACCATCACTTGAAGAAAATCCAGAAAAACTCAAACTACTATTATTCAGTGTACAAGGAAATCAAAAGAAGATTAAGATTTTGTTAAATTATAAAAAAATGAGAAATTCAGTTGGATCATGGTTTAATCAAAAAATATATTCAACGGATACATTATCAGTGACTGAAGCGGAAGAAGATTCTTTGCTGAATTTAGAAGACATTATGACAACATTTAATTTTACCAAAGTGGAACAAGCAGGAAAATTGTGTCTTTACACGAAACTCTATTTGTTTGCTGCAATTTATTGCGATTTTTCAAATTTTTGCAAGACACATTTTAGCGTTAGTCCTACTCATTCAACTTCGATAGGATCTTATGCATTTAATGCTGCCTTTGCTAACACAAAATCGACATTTGAATTTTTGAAAATCAAAACGGCTCTTTCGAAAATTCAGGAAAATATTAGAGGTAAACACTATAGGTTTTTGACCATGAATTAACGCATTTTTTATATTTGTAGGGGGAATAAATTTGTGCAACATTCATCAAACAACAGCTAACTCGGAACGATTGGGAGATTTGAATGTTACTAAAGAAAACCGTGTGGAAATTTTGTATGCTGACATGATTTCGACATATGGAGTCTCTTTAAAATGCATGCTGGGGACAAAAAACTACAGGGAAATGAAACAAGATGAGCTCATAAATTTAGATATAACAACTTTACCTCAAGATAGTTGCACTGGATATATTTTTGAGGTTCTTTTGACTATTGATGATGCATACCATGATATTTTAGCAGAATTTCCATTAATAATGTCAAGACAGGAAAAATCAAATACGCCAAAATCACGCACACACGCAAAGTCTTTTCTTGTTAGCGATTTATACCCTAAAAAGAAATACCTCGCATACTACAAGAATATACAATATTATTGTTCTAAGAATTACAAGGTTGAGAAAATTTATTGGGGCTTAGAATTTACTGAAGAAAAGATTTTTGAACCGTTTGCCGACTTGGTTTTACAACTTAGAGTAAACGCAAAAAACGAGTCTAATCAAATAGCAGATTTTTTGAAGTTATTATACGCCAGCTTGGTAGGAATGCTTCTGCACTCAACAAAAAATTATGTTAATTATTCAACAGCAATTAACAGGAAAGATGCACTTACATATGCAGCAAATCCTAAACTTAAAGATTACTTTATTTTAAGTAAAAAACACGAAATTTCTGTTTTTGCATTCAAGAAAACGACTGTGAAATATGCATACCCTATTTTAATGGGTTTTCAAATTCTTGAGCTATCAAAGTTAATGCTCATGGAAGGATGGGACAAAATGAGGGATGCCTTTGGCTCTCCCTACACTAAAATCATAATGGCAAACACAGATGCAATAGCTATTAGAATTAATGATCCATTTGGTAAATTTTTAGAAAATCTTGAAAAATTGAGCGAAATTATGGATTTCTCAGATATTGACAAGCAGTTTCCTTTTCATTCAACCAGAAACAAAAATCGGCCCGGAGCTTGGGTACCAATATCCTTATTTATAAAAGATTTTGTGTCTCTTAGTCCTTGTAGCTACAGTTACTTACCAATTTGCCAAAGTTGCTTACAGTTTAAAACAACTTGTTTTGCATGTCAGGCAGAAGAGTTTATTTTTGGTGTTAGAAAGTCAAAAGGTATCCCAAAAGGAGTCATGCGAAAAATTTCACATCAAATGTTTATGAACTTTTGTTTAAATCATCAAACAATGGAATTGCAAATTGAAAAACTTAAAAAAAGTGAAAATGGCTTTCAAGTGATTAAGAATATAATTAGGCCATTCTCATCTGCTGTTCAGACCAGGTTTTTTGAGCCTGGTCAAAATTTTAGCCTTCCTTTTGGTCACTGGAGGATTAGAGACAAGTGCAACTTTTAAGTTGCAAAAAGTTTAAAAACAAAAGAGAGTTAAAATGTAAAAACAAACCACTAGTCAATATAGCTAAACGTGCCACTAGCAATTATAGATGCTGTAATATAATAGTCCCCTGCAAATAATAAAAATACGAAAACGAAATTTGTTGTTTAAATTTATTTAGCATCCATCCAATCCACTTTAGTTTTATTACAATTAAAACATGATTAAATTATTACAAAAATTCTAATTTTGTATTTTACCTTTACCAAATTAACATTTCCAAAGTTAGTCCAAGATGGTCCAGTTGATATTATTGATTACAACAATTATGATAAACTGTTGCAGATTTGGAATTAAATAAACAAATCTGCAGCAATTTACCATATTTGTGTAAACTTTATTCTCAAATTCTCAAGTTTGGTTACAATTGTCGCAACATTTAAAGTAACAAGAACTTTTTTTAACCACACTATAATATTTACAAAAAATTGAAGTTACAATGTGAATTGCATTTAAACTTAAAAATACAATTATAAGTAAGGTTACAATTTTGAAAATTACCGTGTTATGGCCATTTTCAAAAATGTAGTACAATGTTTGATTTAATTCTAATTGCTGAAAATGATCAAATTCTAATTCCAAATTTTTTTTACATTTGCAAAACAACATTTTTAAAAGTGATTAATAAGACGTGTACAACAATGCTGAAGATATTTATCTTTTTTATACTTTGGATTAATTAGGGCCAAATTTTTATAAAATCGTTCTACAATTTCGTCATTTACGCTTGTTGAAAAGCTAAATCGTTCCAAAATATGTTTTACGGAAAATCCTTTTGCATGATGGGCCAAAAAATAAATCACGTATAATCCACAATTCTTGCTTGTAATTCCTTGAAGACATCGAGTATTGACGACAATAGTTTTTAAAGGTAAAACAAAATTGTAAAACTCTGGTAAATGTCCAATCGAGTCAAAGAAGATGCACAGTTTTTCTAATCCTTTTGCATAAATAATTATACCAATCCAATGTTTTCCAGACTTGGATCTAAAAAACAAAACATTTTTATTACCAATGCGGTTTCAATTTGCCATTTTAACTTGCCTGGGATCGGTGTTGACACATAGATAAGCTGGCAAGTTTCGTAAATTTATTTTTCCAAGCTCATCAGAAGCTATAACGTCTGAAAACTTGCAAATTGTATTTTTTAAGAGGATTTTAAGACAGCAGTTTATTGTTTCGTCGTCCATACTTAAATGACAGAATTTTCAACATAAACGTTAAAGTTGTTGTCGACTTGAATTAACGACTGAAAGAACCCAAGCGCAAAGACGGTAATAGTATTTGCTAATTTTTTTCCAAATGAAATTTCTATTTTTAGTTGCCCTGATTTTTGTCGACTATATCCTTTCAATGATGTGGCTGATAGTTGAAATACAAGCAGAAAGCAAGTATCTGCAAACGACCTTCTGTCAATGCTGTGCCCACGTTCTGGGTTTGGTAAAGAATTTAGAAAAGCGTTGTATGCCAGGAGAAAATTGTCGTCGTCTGGGCTAAACTTCATGACCTCGGTGAATTTTTGCTCCCCGTCAACAGAAACAGATACTTGGTTTGTGTTGAAATGTTCAAATCGGAGTCTGTCTTTTGAAAGGGTACCAGATGACGCCAATTCAGTTTGCATGCAAACTATTAACTTCTGGGGTAGCTTTCCAAAAAACAAATTTTCTGTAAAGGTTGTCGAATCTTTAGCTGCTTTATAAGCTCTTATGGACACGTCGTGAATAGGATATTGAGCTCGTCCTTTGCTTAATAATTGCTCATGATGTTTCATTACTGCAGTATCAACAATGCAGCGTTTAACCATTAAGACAATATCGTCAAAAATAATATTGTATGGAGAAGTAGTTTCTGTATGAGCTGTTCCAGAAACAAGACATTGCAATGCAGTGCTTCGTTGAGCTTTAACTCGTACCTCGACCATTGGCAGTAACATGCGCTGTTGATCAAACAAGCTGCATGATAAGGGAGTGATGATTTCAATTTGTTTGGATTGTTGTCCCAATTCATATCTTGTTTTATATGATGGATTTGCTGCTGTTGTAAATGTGTCGCCTTTTGTGTCTCTATAATATAATCCTTCAGATAGAAATGATTTTTGCAAAGAATCGGATGCTCCAAGGATTTGCTGAATACTAGCTTTATATGGATAGTATCCATCCGTGTTATTTATGCTTACTCCATTCAAATAGACACTAACAGAGTCAAACATTTGACATGCAAATTGTTGTCCAACAGCAACGTCATTTGTTGCCGTTAAGTTTTCTCCTTTGTTATCCACTATACGACACTTTGCGTAAATGAAGCTTTCGTGACAAGAAATATAAAATTGATGACTTCGGGGAATAACCCATTCAATTGGCAAAAGTGAACTGTCTTTGAAAGTTGAAATGGGATAGCAAGCCAAGTAGGTACTTTCTAACACACTGATGTCTGTACTCCATAAATTAAAAATATCCAAAGAGTTTCTGTATGCTTTTTGACTTCCCTTAAAGGGTTCTACTTCTGAAGGCTCCATTATTTCTTTCTAGTAGTGCTTTTAATACAGCAACACTTTTTGACGTTGCGTTTTATTTTTGATTTTACAGACTTGGTTTTTGTAGATTTTTTCTTTTGCTTTGTTGTCAACTTTTTTGTGTGGGTCTTTTTTTTTGGTTTCTGGGAAATTCTCTTCTTGGGCTTTACTTTTTGTTTACGAGGCTTTGCACTAGGTGTTGATGCCTTGGGAGCCAAAGTCTGACTACGTTTTGGACGTCCACGACCAAATTGAATTCTTTTCTTTTTATAACGTTGAGGAGTTAAATCTCTTTGCTTATCGGAAAAGGGGAGGAGTTCATTTGGATCAGAAAATCCGCCAATCTGGGAATCCATATTGTCTATATAGCACTGTCGATTATCGTCACATTTAACTTGTCTTACTTCCATCTATCTAATATCTTGTACGTCTAAAATGGAGAATAACTGTTGTAGTAGAGTAGTTACTGGTCAATGGTTGAAAACCGTCGTCGACGAGCTGAATATGTATAGTTGATTGATCCAAACTTGAGTAAGGCAAGTAATGAACTGGATTAAAATTCAGCTCGACAAACGATTTTTCAGATTTGGGTCTATTAATAACCCTCAACACTCGTGCCAAGCCACCCTCAAAACGTTGCGCTTCAGCAACGTTGCTCACAATTAAAAATATGTTTGGATTAATTTGAGGTATTTCAGATGGAGCTACTGGACTCGAGGGCTGAGTCATTGATGGTACCAATGCGACGGGGACGTCAAACGTAGTCTCCTTATTTGTAAAAATGAATTCTTCGTCTAAATCAAGTATCCGATTTAGCCGTTTTGAGAACTGAATTTCTTTTGTTGCATCACTTTCAAATTTCATAGTATTGTCAAACAGTCTGTAAAAGGAAATGCTAATTCCATTTTCTTGAAATGCCAAAATGACATTGTCTGCCAAAAAGTCCACATCATAATTTGAAGGTTCTTTTATTTGAAAAGACAATTCCACATGTGTAAACATTTCCAAAGTTGCAGCTTGGCCAACTGGGAAATTCTCATATGCATCTGTGCAAAATGTTGAATCTAAAGAGGTTTCAGCCTGATAACTGCCAGCTTTGAATTCTGAATCTTTAAATCCCAGCAATTGATTTAAACCATTGCTCAATTTTAAAATATTTGTTTTATTTTCGTTCACAAATACTAATTCAATTGTTGCTTCCCCTTTTTCAATTTTAAGTTTGAAAACCACAGAATAATCTTTTCCGTTTAGATGTGAAAGTTGAAGGTTGATATCCGAAACAAATGACTGAATGGGATCATTCTCAATTCTTTTACATTCAATGAGGTAAACTGGTTCGTTTCTTTTGATTAAGACAGTTGCATCTTTTGAATTGTTGTTAAAAAACGTCGATATATCGTGTATTGGAATAGGTGTTGGTACTGGGGGGACTGGGATCACTGGGGTAAATGTGTCGTAAAATATTAATTGGGACAGGCCAACTTCGTAATTTCCGTCAATTTTCATCGGCAGATGATTTTTAAAATCTGAATTTGTATTTTCTGGATAATAATTTGTAGAAGCTCCACTTGACAGGGTGACGCAAAAACTAATTTCTTCAGACATTTTAATTTTCCGGTGTGTTCACTTCTGTTAATTCAAAATCAAGAAACGTTCCCTGAATCTGTCTGTTTGATGAGTCAACCAGAACATAACTGTAAGTGTTTGGACGACGAATGATTTTGAAAATCTTCATGATTGGCTCGCTAAATTTAGCCTTATAAGATTTCGTGAAGGCTAGGCGTTTACTCAGAACACGTACCTAAAACCATCGGAAGCATCTTATTATAATATATAGCAAATATAGAAATGCTTAAAAATACCTCTTGGCCTATTTTAAACTTTGGTTTTGGCACATCATTATAGCCACGTACAACTTTATCATACAAGTTTTGCCAAATTGTTGCAGAATTTTCGTCATTTACTTGAGAAGGCGTAGTTTTAATTGAATTATGAAAAGTATTATTGATTGAGTTTTCTACTGCTCCAATATCGTCAACCCATCTTGGCTTGTGTTTTTCATCAAATATTCGTTCAAAGCGTCCTTTCACGTCTGCAATTCTTCTTTCAGCCATGCTAACTTTTCTGTTGGTATATGTATGGTACAGATTTATGTTAAATTCTTCCATTAACTTTTTAAATAGTTTGCTTTTAACGGCTGATTCTTGGTCGAAATGCAAGTGCCATGGATGACGTTTTGTTGTTAGCATAAGCTTTTTGAAAGCGTTGGTGACACTTTCAGCCGTTTTCCGTACTAGTGGTATCAACCATGTATATTTGGAAAAACTATCCATAACCACAAGAATATAAGATTTTCTAGAATTGTGGAATTTCAGCTTTGAGTAATCTATAATGTCCGAGGTCCACAAATAATCTATCCCAGGAGAAATTATTCTTGGAAATATTTTCTTGCGTTTTGGAGTTTTGTGGATATTAAATGCTTGAATAGAGTTTAATGCTTTAGCTACTGCTTTAGAATCTCGGAATTGAGGTTGATTTTTTAAAAATCCACGCAAAGATTGGAAACTTCCTGGTTGATTTGGATCTCTCCAGGTTGAAATAATTTCTTGATCACTCATTGCACACATTTACAAAAGACTCGCTCAAAACACGACAAAGGACTAAAGTAGACAAAGATTGCAAACACTTTGGATTCTGAGCTAAAACTTTTCTGAGTTTGTAAGCGTTGATTGGTTTCAATTTTTTACTTTTCGTGTGCTTGCGTAAATAATTTAAAATAGGGTTACACAATTTTAATAATTTTTTGTCATCTTGAGAATGAATGAAACACTGGCTGTTGTATACTACTTCTACCATTGCTTTTAGTTCCTCATTTGTTGCTCTTGAAATTAGCCTACGTTTGTCAGCAATGGTTCCTGGACTTATGTATTCTTGTAAAAAGTTGACGTGTTTGCTTAACCGATCCATTTTATTCCATTGCGAACACTGAATCAAAATCTTGCCAATCAATATCTCCCCATTCGGTAGACTGCAAATTTTCTTCGTTTGAGTGATTTTCTTGTTCCATGCTTTCAGTCAAACGATTTTTGGCAAAAGATTCATCTGTAACGTTTTCTTCTGGCTCCGTATTTGGAAGTTGAACGTTTTCTGCTGCGTCATCAAATTGTGTTTTTATGTCCTGTTTTCTTGAAATTAACTCGTCGGTCAATATTTCTTGCTCGACCAATTCATTGTATACTCTTTCAGGTATACAACGAACAATTTGTGCCATTGTTGTTTTTCGTTTCTTTTTAAGGCAATAGAATTTAAGGTCACTAAATGATGTAATTAAAAAATTCCGAACTCTGTATTTCTCCAATTGATCTCTGTGATGGTCCAGCAATAAATAACCAAATGGTCGGGATTTTATTGCATCCGTATAGCTCTCAACAAGAAATCCTTGACTTCCTGGGAACATTTGCCTGGCTAAGTGGCCTATTTGTGAACGATCCCGATTGTTCTGGTGTAATACGGTATACGTTGTGCAAAGAAAAAGAGTTCTTAAATGCTTTGGAAAAGTATTGTGCAAAAGAGCTATACATGACGAGTTTAAATGGCTTGAACGTTTTATCCACCAGTCAGTAATAAACATTGCTCCTGATTGAGTGCTAACGTCAACCATTACATCATCAAAAATAACCAATGATGCAAATTTTCCAGTAATCATATGATTAACAACTTCCAAGTTGTTTATAAAAACTGCTTTAGACTCCATCTCTTGAATTATTTTGAATTCTGGCTGGTAATGTTTATATACGTATAATATCAAGTCAATTTCCTTGTCGATAGCTGTGCGATGGTTTAATATTAAACTTAACACAAGGCTGGTCTTGCCGGCCATTGGAGGCCCTGATGAGCATAAGCGGAATGGATGCTTTAATGTACAGTCAACTTTAGCCATATTTAACTCGTTGGATGTTAAAACGTAACTGAGCAAAATTCTGGACTTTTTGAGTAAAACTATGGAAAACGCATTAAAATTGTATTTTCCACAAAAATTTAATGTAATAGACACAATAAAGTATAAATCTCATAGTGCCCCAGATTCAACCACACCCACAAGGGTGGTCCAAAATGTATTTTTTTAACTTGCATAAACTCTATAAGTAATTATATTTCGAATGATACCTCACTCGCTAGTTTTAAAAATTCTCCCCACAAATATCCCCCAGGTCACGCCGAGGTCATAACTCTTTATGAAATTGAATTGTGTCTTTAAATCCATTTCCAATGATATCCCACTCCATATAGTTTCCATTTCCCCAAATTGAACTAGTGTGACGTCAAAAAACCGCGAAGTAAATTTTTTAAGTGAAAGTAGAAAGTGCGGCCAAAATGTGCAATTTTTTGACCTGCGGAAGTTGTTGTGCCGGCGGTTGCTTTTGGGTCCAAGGTGAGGGATGGGCGAAGTGTTTCGCAACAAAAGAAGAAATTTCGGCAACTGCTCACTTTTATTTGTTCCCCGGACAAGAAAAGCATTGTCCCCCGGATGACACGCCCACTTCAATTGAATACTCTTCCACACAAATTCTTGGAATTTCATTCATTGGTATATTTGCATGCAAAAATATTTTTATACTTTCTCTAGCTTTCTCTTAATTAGTTTGGGCCATAATTTGCACTTCCCTATTTCTTGGATTTTTGTGGGGAAGCGAATCGCTAAGGACTCGACTTGGAGCACTTCGTTTGGTTTGGGCCGAGAGGATTCTCGAATTTGCAAGAAAATGCAATTGTAGAAAATCTTCAATTGATGAGTATGTTCTTTTATATTCAAGAACAATTTTACTATTATTATTATTATTATTATTATTAGACCTATTGAGTTGACCTCTGTCGTTTTTACCGCACCTCAGCGACCAAGTTCAACAGGAATTGAAGTGGTTGATGATGATGATGATGAAATGATGAGTCGACTCTCTTCCCGTCGTAATTTAAGATCAGACGCAAGAAGAAATGCTGCGAGTCATGTTGAACACGACCCTCGACCTCTGTCAATTTCCACTCCTTCACTTCCTACTGCAGTTTCTGCCGAGGTTGGTTTTAAAATAACCAAAATTAATTTTTAAAAATAATTTTATAATATTAGATACACAATGCAAACAAAACCCCGAGAAATGTCGTTGATGAGCATCCATTGATCGACCTTTCTCTTTCAACTTCAACTTTAAGCCAAGCGGATACTCTTCCACCACCATCACCCACCACTCCTCCAATTGATAAGCAGGAAGATGCTTTTTATAGCCCCAAGGGCCAAGATTTTGAAGCTGGAGCATCAACAACAACAACAATATCAACAGATTCCACTCCCCAAGCTTCAACTTCAGTTGGAATCACGATTAGGAAAAAAAAACGCAAGGCACCTGGCCAAAATTTAAATGAATCTGTTTCCACAAGACCTCCACGGAAAGCAAAGCTTGACATTTCATATGTCAATCAGTAAAATCACTTTTCCTTATAAAAATAATAATAATAGTAATAGCATTTATTCAAGTAAACATTGTTATATCAAAATACATCAGAAAATAAGATACCAACCCCCATAAAATAGGAAATAACGGGCACTTCGTAAAGCCCAAAATTACGTTATACAATTTATAATTGAAATATTAATTGGATGTTGTCAATTAAAAATAAATCTTTGTAAACCATAGCATTTTGCATGGAATCATTGGAATGATGGCATTCACCACTCTCACGGAATGATGGCACTTGCCATACATTCCACATCTCACCCAACAAATGCCATTATTCCTGATTTTTTGCCACACAAACGGAATGATGGCTAACGCCATACTTACGGAACCGTGGCTAAAAATCAGGAATAATGGCATTTAATATATTACTGCAATTACCTATTTTTATAAGTACCCAAATATTGGTTCCTTTGCATGCATAATTCAAACTCAATTTTGAGTTGGGTAATGGGCAAAATTGGTGAACCCATTTGGAAATTGTGAGGGTATGAAATTTAAAAATAGGCAAATAACAAAAAGGCTATTATTAGACCGAATTTGATTGAAAATGGTTTAGTATCATGTCTAGGTCGATTATTATTCAGTCATAAGTCATCAATGGTCTTGAATACAGTGTCATATGTAGAAAATTTTGTGACACTCCTAATACGTGGAAGATGTTCAATAAAACGTTGTAAAGGTTGGAAATAGCTCGCACTTTTAACGGAGATGCTAAGCTTTAAACGCTTAACTTAATTTACCAAGCTTAACTTTCTTGACCTTACTTTAATTACATTTCGATAACTAAAGACTCCATAAAATTAATTTCGAAGACTTTAAAGCGTGACAGACGGACAGACAGACGGCCCTCACGAGAGCAACAGCTCTCCACGTATGACGAGCTAATAATACATTGCGGAAACAAAATGTAATCCCTTAATTTTTATTGTGAAAGCAAAATAAAAATTCTTTTTTTTAATATTTTTTGCCATCTCTTTTTATACAAACGTTCATATTTATATTAAAATTAGTTTGTCCAATTCAATTACAGAGTCAGTAAGCTTTTAGAAAATAAAGGCCCCTCCATTCCACCTATGGATATAATTGCTTGTGTCAAGTTTGGCAAGAACCTCAGCTCTTGCTCGCATCTCCACAAAACGCTCTGACCCCTTACTTTTTACTCCCCATGACAAACACTTTTCACCCTCATTATATATAAATTCGAGGAAAAATTTGCTCCAAAACCCCTTCAATTCTAGTTCAGCTTCAGTTTTTAACAATATCTCAACGAATTCTAACATTGGACAAATCTTAGAATATTCAATCAAATCTTTACTCCTACCAAAACTGAAGGTGAAGTAGTCAAAATTCCCCCCTAGAAAAAAGAGCTCCAGTTTCTTCAATTTGGAAAAAAATGAGGGGAATTGAAACTGAACTTGGATTTGAGCCTCATTTATACAAACAGTTCTAAGTTTCAGACGCAGCAGGCTGTCTTTATTTATCTCCAAAATTTGTTCAAATGCAATTGCCACGGCGGAAGGTGTGCCGCGATTGGTATTCCAACACAGATCCAAAGCTTCCCACGTTTGTGGAAAGGCGGCAAGTCCTTCCGCTTCAAATGTCGAAAGGGGAACTTTCACAAACAAAGAGCGCAGTTTTGGCGCCAAGTTCCAATTTCTATGAATAGTCCCATCCGCCTTTGTAATTTGGAGGGGGGAAAGGACGAAAGAGAAGGTAATCGCTAATTTGCTCAACTCCAACTTTTCAAGGGATGGAGTTGCTTCAAAAGGTTTTGGGACAATTTGGAGGATGTCATATCCCAAGTTGACCAGGACAAGGAAAGTAAGGACAGGGAACTGGGCGTTGGACACGATGCGAGGATGGAAGAGGGTGAGAATATTTTTGTGGGAGTTTTGGGGCGCCAACTCTAAAGTTTTAAGGGATGGGGACAAATGTTGGAGGATGTCGTTAAACGCTTTTTCTTCTTCCAACTCCACTCTGGTTTTAAAATCGCAATGGATTTTAAGGGCCTTTATTTCCCTTTCAATCCCTTTCGTGTCGTCTTTGAAGGATAGGGGTGACTCCAAACTTTTTTTCCCGGGCTTGAGGATAACGGAAGATCGTTTTGGGAATTCCTGGAAGACGGCTTGGAGCCAGAAGCTGTTCATTTGGCCAAGGGATTTGAGAGTGGCAAAATCTGAGGCCCTGGCGATTAAGCCTAGCACCTGAAAAAAAATAATTGCTGCTTTATCTCAAGGTCAAAGGTTTTGGGGTATAAGCTACCATTAGCGTCAAAATTTGCCCTTTTGACCGCAGTTTGGTGACATAACACTTCTGCCATTTTACGACTCTTTTTAAAAGTTGCCTGAGACTAAACTTTTATAGTTAATTTAATATAAATGCTCTATTACAGCAAAACTATAATAGTTTTTGGCTCAATTTTTAAAAATTACGACCCAGACTTATCATTTTGATAAGTGATTATCAATTTTTTAATAAAATGACTGTAACGCTCTAAAATTTAATGAAATAAGCTAACACAGGCTCATTTTTTTGACACCTATGCTACTAAATACCGCCAGGGAAAAATATATACAAACAATACTTTCCCTGTTTTCACTTGTAACTACTGACCCATAACGGGAATTACAATGTGAATTGACAATCTAAAAATTTAATTAAATCAAATTCCGGTCACTAGGTCTCGCTTTTTAGGGGTTATCAAGACAAGAGTTTGATCTACTATTACTTATCAAGCAAAGAATTTTTAGTTACTCACTTACCACAGCATTACAGCCCATTTTTCTAAGGTGAGGTAAAGTGGAGATGGGCAAAGTCCATTGTAACGGCGAAGCCTTAGTATGCATTTCCCCCCCC
>JAQIXN010001705.1:0-16052 GCA_034698145.1 Proisotoma minuta
TTCCAAAGTGATATCAACGATTGGATAAAAGCCAAAAATACATAAAGCAAGATTAAAATAGTTGACATAAATTAAAATTGTAAAATCAATGAGTCCAAAATCAAAAATAAACATGCAATAGTTTATAAATACTGAGCTTTTCTGTTTCTGTAAACATTCCCAGAAATAAATATTCCGTATTCTCTTAATTTTTACTTGCGAATAAGTAAAACAATTCTTCAATTTCATTAAACCAAATTAAACATAGTTTATTTGCATAGGGATCTATGTTTATCACTAATCTTAAACAAATTTCTAGCGTCTTGTTCTCCTTCAATAAATACAACAGCCATTCCCCCTAAATTATGCCAGTCGATGTGGCAATGCATTGTCCAAACTCCAGGATTATCGGCCTTCCATCTGATCACAACCACGTGTCCTTGTTCTACCCAAACAGTGTCCCTCTTTGGTGCTTTTGTGTTGAAATATTTCGAGTCTCTTTGTGCATCGTAGCCCGATAATTTTCCAGTATTCGGATCTTTTTGCATAGGAAATTTTCCAACGACCCAGAAAGTATGACCATGAAGATGAAAAGGATGATTTCCATCATAATTGTTAATTACAAGTTGGACAGTGTTTCCATATTTTAATTCAATGTATGTTGAAGGTAACTGTTCTTTTGACAGGTCGCCATCCATCAATTTATGAAGAATAGGTTTATCTGTCGGCAGCTCAAATTTGGTTCTGTTAAATGCAAAATGAGGTTGGGGAGTGTCTCTCAGAATGTTGGCATTTAGAATTATTTCTTGATTTACAATTTCTGGGGCAGGTTTTAAATTCCTTGGCAACAATAATTGTTCTTTTAGCGGGATCCCATATCGTTGATCCTTTGGAATTTCTGGACTTGATGCAGAGTAATCAAAAACTTCATTCCAAATTTTCACTTTATTTGAGCTGGTTTTTCTATTGTACTGCAATACTGCTGTGACTTCCGTAATCAAAGCTTCAGGTTTTGGGTTTATATTCCAAGGGGAACGAAAATACGGAGTAGCAATTCCTGCTCTTACAAGATATCTGTCCAAATCTCCAGTCGTTTTTATTAAAAAGGAATATCGTTGAGCGGGTGCGATTTCTGCAAAATCAGATTCCACTGATTGGGCAACTTCTTCACCATCAACTTCAATAGCATTTAGTTTGTGGTGATCAATTGAGAATTTAAAGTTTGTTCTCGAGCTTGTGTTAATTACGCGGACTCTGTAAATTTTTCCATATCGTACTTCAAATATTTGGCGTTTTTGTCTCATTACGTCACAATCGTGTAAACCCTTTGATCTCGAAATGTCACAAGGGTAGCGGCCTTTTCCGTTTAACAGTAGCGAGTCTGGATGAGGCTGGTCTCCATTACTTCGGTTGGAAAAGAACCATTCATCATTTTCTTTTGCTCGGTTATGATACCAATCACTTAGTGTTATCAAAATTTCCCCGTCATATTGGAACAGCTCTTTTTTATTTTTTACTACAATCGCGCCCCAAAGACCTTCAGACGACTGGGACTTTTGATGGGAATGGTACCTAAATATTTGATTGAGATATAATATCGGTATTTAAAAACCTCCATCAATTTCATGCAAAAATTATTTTACCAAAAGGTCCCCCCTTGCTTGAGTTCAAATTTATAACTATGCGTTCTTCCAAATTTTACTGGACACTGAGTGACCATAGAAGGGCCATCTTCAAAAGGCGTTTTAAATTGGTGAATCCCATGCCAGTGGATTGTTGTATTTTGTCTGTCTTTTATGGAATTAACGACATCCACTTGCAGCGTGTCTCCCAATTCGGCATAAATGGTTGGACCAGGAAATTTCTTGTTTGCAGTAAGAATCCAGTTTGACTTAACTCCATCTGGTGAGCCGGAGATGTAATCAATTTCAAAAACATGCTTCACCAATTTAGCCAATGATAAATGTTGGTTTGCTAGAAAAACTACTATGGCTAAAAGTAACCGACAGAAAAATTTCGTTCCCAACATTTTGTTAAAAAATTATAAATATCCGATGTATCAAAATCCCAGCTTTTAAATGGACTAAGGACTGACATTCAAAATTATTAGAAAATTATTCAATTGTTTTCTTTTAATAAAAGATGGGCATAAGGAAATTTAAATCACAAAAGATATTTTACCGATTACGCATCTGTTTCAAATGAAGCGGACAGAAATTATAATATTCCTCGTGATGTGACAAATTACAAATAATATCCGGTACATATAATTCAAATCATAGAAAAAATAATGACTACGTTTTTAAAAAAAATATTGATTCATAAAATTATTTTCATGACGTTCTTTATTCATATTGAAAGTGAAATAAAGTGCAAACGTTTTTGTATTTTAAAATGTGCGCAAATTTATTCCATTACAAAATATTGTATTATTGTAATCAGTCCGTTTATGCAATTATGCACAATATATATTCCACTACACTACAATTCATTAACTGCACTAATTATCATATCTATAACTTAATTCTAGTAACTTTGACTAGTCTTTATAACAATACAAATTATACATCTCACAATTATATATGCAGTTAAAATCTTCTGCCTAACCTTTAAAAACGATTTTTAAAATGCATATAAAATGGTATTACGTGAACCAAAAACAATTAAAATGTAAAATATTCTTAAATCTTATTCATCTTATTAAATCTTCTTATTCATTATTACGCCTCTTTATAAATTAAGCTCGTCGTTGTGTTTTTGTCGGAATAAATTATAGCACCATTCATTAATTAAAACAGCTACTGGAAGACCAAACTACAAAATAAAACATTTTAAAACTACAAAAATTACTACGACTATACAAAGGTACTTGGACTACAACAAAAATGATCCCAAGAATGATCCAAATCTCAAAAAGAAAAAAAAGTCCCAAAAAAATTAAGGAAGCAAACAAGAAAGGGGTTTAAAAATTTAAATGCACATTGGCTGGTGTTGCTGTTGCTGGGGTCGGGGGATGAAATTGAAGGCTGGATGTGGATGTTCCATTATTGCTGAGGGATTGGGGATGAAAAAACGGAAGGCAGCTGCTGGGGCGATTTGCGGTTCTCTGCAAAAAATAATTCTTAATTAGAAAACATATACTTATTGTGGTCTTTTTTTTAATCCAATATCTTACCGATGATTTCCATGGTTTCCAGCCCCTGCTCCTCCTTGTTTTTTCATCTCTTTCAAATGTCGCTTGGCATGTTTGGCCAAATGGTCGGAACGGAGGAATCGACGTCCACAACTCTGGCACTGGAACCTCTTTTCCCCTGTGTGAGTTCTCCGATGGCGTGAGAGCTCGTCAGATCTTGAAAACTTGCGTCCGCATCCTTCCCAAGTACAAGCAAATGGTCGCTCTCCCTGAAAAAGTTAAAAAGTCAAGTTTCGATCTAAAAAAAACTTTCTACCTAAATAAGAGTTTTAGCTTACAGTATGTATTCTATGGTGTGCCTTGAGGTGTGAAGACTTGTAGTAAGTTTTTCCACATCCTTCACGATCGCAGGCATAGGTTCTACGGCGCTCAGGAACTTGGGGCGAGGTCGATTGAGCACCAGAGCCATTGGGTCCGTGACCTTTGAGGCCTGAGGGCACATGTCCAAGGAATGGGTTCATGATCGGAATTTGCATCAAATGGTGAGGGGCTGGGCTCCCACCAGCAGTTGTAGGAACGTAAATAATCTGTCCAGCAGCAGCATTGGGGGAATTTGGGGAATTTTGTCTTATTGGGATAAGGGTCATTATCGGCATCATTTTTGGTGCTATGGCAACCGGGTGATGTCGTCGGAGATTGAGGGGGAGGTTTAAAGGGGCGTGGTTGGAGGTGGCGACGGTGGACCGTTCTATGTCGCCACCAACTGCCACCACGCCCCTGTCTAAAGGAATGTTCTTGTCTCGATGGCCACTAGTCATCTCTGACCCGTCCGTTTTTCTTGATGGGGGAACCTCTGGTGGGGGCAATTCCTTTGAGGCTCCATCCCCAAGTTCCAACAATGCTCGTTGTTTTTTCCAGTTGAATCCTGTGGACCAGGAATCCTTGCTTTTGGGATCTGAAAATGGCTCGAAAGTACCATCTTTGTGGGCAAGCATTATCACTGATGCTCTCTGCAATTAGAAAATAAAAAAATAAATTTAGATTTAGAAACTTTTTATAAATAAAAACAAGTTTTCTCACCTTGCTACTCCCACAGCTACTATTGCTATTTTCCCCATCCATTGAACTATGATCTTGGTCCAATAGGTCAATGTCACTTTCGGCATCCGATGTCTGTGGGGTGAGTGGGAGGAGGAAGCCATTTTCGTCCTTTGGGGCCTTCATTGCCAAAAGACTCTTTGCCACCATCTCCATCTCAATGTCCTTCTGCAAGCAAACAGAGAATGATGCAAAATTAAAATCAGTTCATTGTTTTATATCCAGAAGGATACTATAATATTTGCTATTGTCTTTCTTAGATGGGACAATCCCCATTCAAGATAAGCCCTTATCTTGACCATACTACTACTAGATGTTATAATTATAATATTCCGAAATTATTGGACACGTAATTGAAGCGTGGCTTGGGCTGAATTTGTAATAATTTTATATAGATCACGCTTCCCAACTGTGCTCCGTGAACCTTGTGGCCAGGAAGTTTTGCCAAGGTTCGGACATTTGACTAAGCATTTGGACTTTGCTTTGTTTGCATTGGACTGTAATTGTATTCAGTTTGGAACAATGAGTTGTCTTTTGTTAGTGTTCAATTATGCTTAGCTTTCATTAATACAAGTGAGAGCAAAGTTCGCTTTCTTTGCATTAATTGTTATGTACTTTGCACGGGTGTGCCAAAATGAGAAGCAGTCAAGCCACGAGTTATTTTCTTGCACTGGCATATGTATCTAGTCGTACCTAATTAATGACTAATGACTGTCTTTGCAAAATGTGTTTTGAAAGCCATAATCCCTAATTACTGTAACATGTCAATATTATGAAAATTGACACAAGTTTAAACATTTTTATTTAAAATGCAAGCAGTTTCTCAAATTTCTCATTTGTGGAGTATGTAAAAAAAAAGTTGGACTTTGCCCTCGATTAAATGATATTAATGATGCAACAGAACTGCAAAATGGGTTGGGATAATGTATCTGATGACAGGCCGGCTTTGGCTTACGACATGACACAAAGTTTAAAGTCTGCTGATTCTCTGAAACGGATCACGTCGGGGCTGCATGTCTGTTCATTTCCATGTCAACGAGCAACTTAATAATTGAAGCTAAACATGGGATGCCCTGATTTATTCATTAAATTGACGCAATCAAATCAAATCATTTTGATTTTACTTGCCTAACTTTTTCCATGCAATCTGAGGAAAATTTGGACAAAAAAATATTTTTTCATTGTTTTTTATAGTGTCTAATGTAATTTTCCAACTTTTTCCTGTCCCATGCATGGATAAAAAATAATAATTTTTTTGTGCAATTTATATGAATGGGACACTTAATTTGATGTGTTTATTTTTGGGGCCAACAGTTCATCAAGCTCCAGACAAATGCAGATTCATTTTTCGTCAGTCATCAGTGAGGGCATCATGCTCGGGCCGCGTGTGTCCAATACTAAAACCATTAACTGTGTACCTAATTAATTTAATTTAATCCTCATTCATTTCAGTCCAAAACCAAATAGAAAATGTCATTTCAATGTTAATCAATTCAAGAAAACCAAACCAAAGTCCAAAATCATTCAAGCACTTATTTATAAAGGAAGGAAATTATATAACAACAATTACCCAAAAACTCTAATTACTTTGTTAACCTACATATTACATATGCAGAGATAATTTTTAAAATCAATTAATGCACAAAAATTCTATTATCTATGTAAGTTGTACTTATTTAACTTGCGAATAACTGTCGAAAACAAAAACATCGTAAAACTACAAAAACATGCTCATTATCATTACGTTACATGAAAAAGTGCAAACAATCACATTAAATTTTACATCGTCCTTGTCGGTTATTTAAATAAAAAGAAATTTCCAACTAGGAAATAATTGATAAGCATCTCAACTCAAGAAACTTTGCTAGACACTGCGACGCCTTTCACTTTCTTGGCCAACATTCAAGCATTGCTTCAGTACATTTCCTAAATTGAAGATGCGTATATATTTTTTAAATTTTGGCAGCTTTTAAGTACAAAGTAGTTACGCGTGGTTGCTCTCAATATTTTATTTATTAACTTACAAACTTTTAAGTATAGAACTGTCTATAACTTTTAACCAGATTTTGAACTCGTGGGACCGGATACTTCCAGTTTATTTATATAAGTATTTTTATCTTTGGGAGAATGAGCTGAGATCTGTTTTTAGGCTTATAGATAAATTGTAATATGCATGTAGTTAAACTCTAGACTAATTGACCCATTACCTATTTATATTTAGTATTTACAACGTGCTGAAATAAAATGAAATGGCATCTTTTGGAAAAATCTTGTTTTTAACTGGTTTCTCAAAACACTCGTTTTCTTTGGTTCGAATCTTTTGCGTTGTAGACCATTTAATTTATTGAAATTAGCATGAGCTTCCACTTTGCACTAATTAGAAGTTCCGATCCCGGTGAATTTTAATGTATTCAGTGAGCAGATCTATTTCTACTTTAATTTATATTGTAATTTAATATACTACCATAACCCTAATTGTATTTCGTACATGGAAAATTATAATTGCAAAGATTACTCTTCTAACAAACGTCACACGTTTCACAAGGTTATAAAGGGCAAAACTATTATTGTAATTTGAGGCATCGAGCGACAAAAATATTTTTATGAGCAATCCAAAATTCCAAGCCACAAAATAAATAAATATATAAATGCGTGAGGTCAGGAATAAAAATTTGCATTTTTGTTTCTCCTTCCATAACATAGTAAACAAAACAGAAAACTTTATAGGCTCATGAATAGTAAAATATTTAATATTTTGTACCGGTACAAAAACAACAACTAATTAACGGACAATTTTCTTTGTTTTTTACCGCAGTCAATTGGTACAAAATATTTATCTTGCAAAACATTTAAATCAACTTATGCATATTCAACAATTAATTATCAAGGGTTGGACGGCAGAGCACATATTTAGTGACAAAAGTCCTGATCTGGGCCAACTTTAGTTATCCAACTCCAAAAAAAACTCAAGGCTTAAATTAGATGCATCAATGACTGACTCATTTCCATAAAATAAACAGTTCCAAGAATACTTAACAATCATCAATTTTGAAACAATTACAGCTGCATAATAATATTTCAGTCTGCAGAGTTTGTGTGCCAGGTCACGTATGTACATATTTGAAAATTTGCATGCAACAATTTAGAAATATATATAATTGTTGGGAGTAATTAGGATAGGGCATGTTCAATGTCTGCATGTGGGATGAGTAACTTTTTAGTGGCTTGACTTTGTTGGCTATTGCCTCACATCAAACTGAGGGAGCAAAGTCCAACGCTTTGTGTGCTTTGAACGATGCATGTGTTGGGAGCGTGATCACTGCATGTCATTAACTGCATATGTCATAAAAAATGAGAGGAAAATTTACCTCAATTATTGCAAAAATTATGGACGACTATTCTAATCTAATTTCTCACTTTCAAATTTTTGTCCTATTTCAAAAAAGTCTATGAATCTTGGAAAACTAAAGTGTTCCAAAATGTTATTTACATACCCTTGTCTTTTGTAGATAAAAGAGGGATGACTCTTCACTGTTGACTGGTGTGGGTGGAGTGGTGGGTGGGGACAGGGTAGATAAGTCAAGTGCCATTTTGACTGATGTCACAATTTCCGTCATATATGTAAAACTTTTTTATCTAGTTATCTTTACAACGAGAGGTTCACTTTGAGAATAAGCCACTAAAAAGTTGTGTTGGGGTTTTAATCTTAACTATTTGAAATCGCGTTGTTTTGTTTTGCATGGAATGAGACGTTTGTTTCTTGTCAGAGTTGTTCAGAGTGAATGAGTTTTAGTTGGAAGTGGGTACTAGGCGCTTATGTTATGGTGAGTAACAAATGCTAAGGTTTTGCACTGTGGCCAATGGTGTCCAATGGGAAGCGAGGGTGCGGCACTACACCCAATCGCGTAGACGAACACGTGAACACGGAGTGAGAGAAGAGTGATCGAGGCAGCTGAGAGCAAAGGGTTGCCCAACACCCAAAACTGCATCAAAACATTCAGTGCACAATTGCTTTTATGAGGGGTTCTTTTGCCGTGGAGAAAGTTTGCATGGCTTGGAGAAAGTTTTTGCTGTAATTAATGGATTGCCTTCCAGCGGAACTTGGGTTGGAGATGCGATTTCTAATCTACCTTATATGCACTTTGAAAAAATCATTATTTTTGTTAGTAAAGAAAAGCAAGATAAATATGATTGTTAAGGTTGCCAATGCTTACAAAAGAAAGCAAAATATTTTTCAAATTTTATTGTAAATTTTATCACTCTTATTACGCTTTTCCCATGGTTACGTAACCCTAATTTTCCCATTTGGGCACGCACTTGGGGTTTGTGTGCGGATCACTCTTTTCCTTCGTGCTCACTAGTTGAACTTTGAGATCTACCAAAACAAATCCAATGTCATTCATTCCTTTTATGCAGAAAACCCAAACAATAACACACTCCCCCTAATATCATATGTACGTATCCATTGAGGACAGACCCTTATGTACATAATGAAACTGGCTCAATTTTTTGCACATTGTCTCCAAACTAAAACCAGTAGATATTTGTGGTTTCATATGCTCTTTTTACGCAATTCAGTCTGGACTTTGATACCACAGTTTTGGTTGTTTACGCCAAAATTAGAGTACAAGGTGCAATGAAAAAATCTTGTAATAAATCCGAAAACCGGTTCACAAGGAAAAACATTGGATTATAATTAGAAAATAGTCAAAGTCCAAAATTCAAGATCATTTTCAGTTTTAAGCTTCTTTCTTAGAATGTGTGACAGGTTCAAAGGAATTCCATCCAGTTCAGTTTCCATGCACTAAAATTGCGTCATTTTGTGGGCAATGGTTCTGGTCATGAGACATATTAAATGGGATTCTTGTAGTAAAGATAAGATAAGATGAAAATAGATTGAACGTTGTCACGTATGCTTGGGAATTACTATGCAAGCAACACAAATAATATTTTGTTTTAAGAGTACCGAGATTTGACAGGCCAATTCAATTCGCTCGAGAGGTAGATCACATAAATTGCACAATTCATCCTCATGCTACCCAAATTAAACCGGTATATGAAAAGTTATTAAAGAGATAAGATATGAACTTGAACTTTGCAGATTTACTTGCATAAAAGTCATATTATACATTTGGATCAAATAAACGCCTACAACTACGTGTTATTTGCATGTGTCAGTTCTAATTAATCGTTTCTTAGATTTTAAGCTTAGATTTCAAGCTTAGATTTAAGATTTAGTTTTATGCTAAGATTATTTTAGGTATTAGTAATTTTCCACAGGAACTATTAACAATTCATAGAAGACTTTTGAAAAAATTAGTGGCAATTATAAATGGAAATTTTTACAGTGTGTTGTTGCCCTAATTTGTAACAGCAAGTGAAATGTTGTTACAATTAAATTTGAATTTAATGAAGTACCTACGTCAACAACATAATAATTGGATGGATGGCATATCATCACAACAAAAGACGGAACTTATATAAGAATATTTTATTTAAATGAATTATCATACTTATAATATTTATACAAATGCAATGCTAGCAGATTTTTAAAGAAATGAATCATATTTACTGATTTTAATTTAATTTTTTTATTTTATGTACTTAAATATCTAAAGATTATATATTAAATAAGTTAAGTAAATATCTTAGATTGTATAGATAATTAAGAATAGAAACAGATTAAAACATTTAAAACGAGCTACAATTATATAATTTGAAATTCATACAATCAAACAAAATCAAACGTCAAACACTAACATTTTTAATTAAAACTGCAGACAATATTTAACATACAAAATCGGATCTGATTTTTATCTATTTGTAGCAGGTAAATACTTTCGTAGTTGGTCTGATTTTGAATTTGCATAAATAAAATTGATCTGTTTTGATAAATTGTTGTTGATAAATGAGCTGATCCAGTTTTTAACTGGAGAATTTCGCAATAAAGCTGCACATTTTAAATAAGCATGATCACAAGCTCATTGGGATATTAAATTGATAAATCATTCATGGTTTTGGTTGGTCTCTGAGTACATAATAAAGCGGAGGATGGGCAAATTTTGTCACACCACTTTTTAGCCTTGTACACAACCAAAAACATTTCATTGATGCCTAATAAATACTTTTGCGAAATATTTTCGTTCTTTGTATCTTATCAACGTTTATGACTTGAAACGTTTGGCAGCACGAGACCGTTCATTCTTTATAACTATCACATTGTCATTCTATATTCGAACCCTAAGGAATTTTAGAAATTATGATCAATGTTCTCATCAGGCTCTAATGCAATCAACAAGTTAATTGTACTATCGATAATGGCCGAAATATACAGGCCCAACTTTTCCTTGTCTAGATAGAAAAAGTTAAACTCCCAAATAGCAACATATTGACGAAATGTTCTGACACCCCTCAGTTTTAGCCTGAAATATTTATTCCTCGCCACAAGACTTCTTTTCCAATTGGCCAGCGTTGCCTTTGTCATCTCGTGCAAGGATATTGCAACCGGAAGGAGATTTATTATGACAAAAAAACAGACTGCAGATCCGAAGGGGAACATGAGATAATTCAGAATTGCAAGCCTTCCATCAAGGAAACGAATTGAGCAAAAGTTCAGAAGAGTGCAAATTACAATACCAACTCCCATCAGAAGACATATTCCAGTGGCAAATAAAGGTCCAGTTCTAGATGACATAATTTGCTGTTGTAGGATGAAGTTTAAATTATAATTGGATGATATGAGATCATTAATTTCCAACTGCGAACTAAAATTGTGACATTTTGTAACAAATGGCAAATTAAAATTAAAGTTAGATTGATGGTACCTCTGTTCCCAAATTTTTCGCAAGCTCCGAATTGCCATTTGTGCTGGAATTATGAGGAATATGAAGACTGCGGGAATAAGTCTTGCTACCTCCGCGATTGTAGAATAAGCTATCGCTGCTCGAATAATTTTATCAACAATTATCACTATTATCTGTTTTTTGACCCCTAAATATTCCCACAGATCTAGTAGCGGATATCGATACACATCTTTTTTCATCACGAACACGGTAAGCAGTGCTCCTAAAAAGGGGGCATACAAGTTCAAGGGTGCCAAGCCTCCGAACACGACAATCCCTAAAAAAACAAAAAAAAAAGCTTTTACACCCGTAGATATAAAATAGACACGTAATAAATATTACCAAAGATATCCAATTTTCCATCATTTGTTCTCAATTTTGGAGCCTTGTGACTTGGATACAAGGTTTTCAAAACTCTGCGCAAGCATCTTTCGATTGGGAGCGTCTTCATTTTCACAGTTTCAACGGTTCCGTTGCTCATCACCTTTTCGTACATTTTGGTAAATATGTTCATGAGAGATAGCATCTTATTGCCCCCAAAATGACCAAAGAGAGCTATCCCAGTTGCTAGGTTACATAATGTTACTATGTTTGCATATTGCAACAAATAAAATGATGATATTTCTGGCTTTCTCTGTAATATTAATTGCCGATAAAAAGTGTAGAAGCATGCGACCATATTCATTCCCCAGATGATTACAAATACTACAAAATTCCACACCCAATGTTTTATTATGGCTTTCCTTAGATTTTCTTCGATGCTAAATTCTCTTGTTTGAGGATTCCATTTTATTGGAGCTTTCCATGGAATAACTTTGTTATTTACTTTAAAAAATGTAGTCACAGTCAGCCAAACAAGGTCGGTGGGCATTTTTATTTTATTTTTTACAAAAGTTTTGTAACCTTTTCTATTGAACTAAAAGGCTAAAACACTTATTTTCCAAGTCGGCTTGTCTACTTCAATTAGTTTCAAAACAATTCATTATTGTATGGATTAAAACTACCATCAGTTTAATGAATATTTAATTAATTTCTTCTTGATTTATGTATTGCATATCTGTCTACAAACATTAAATTGCCTCTGTTGGTGGATTTATTGGTATTTGATTGCTTTTCAAAGTAGAAGGAAGAATGAAATTTGATTAAATTTGACTGCAAATTAAAAAAAAGTAAGTAATTGCGAATCAATCTTTTAACAACAGTTTGACATTTTATGGTTAATTTGGCAGATATTTGGAGATCAACGACTTTACAAATCGTATTACAAGCAGTTATAATAAGAGTCAACTTTATTTTAGCAAATAATTTTTGATCGTATTTAAAAAATAAAATAAATAAACCATAGATGTAAAAATAAATAATTGACTAATTACATTCTGATAAATAAACGAATAAAATCTTGAAAGTATTCATAAGCTGTCATGTCCCCATCTTCACATCCATAGTTATCCACAAAATTGTTGACAGCTTCTTTCACTTCATAATTTGCAGAACTAATATCCCGTAAAACTGAATCAAAAATGTCAGGAAATGTTGTGACGATGCTGATAATTAGAGAAAACACTCCAAGCCCGTTTGCAACCTGTCGTAAAAAAAATATTTGCATGAAAAATAGCAAACCACAAATAATCAAAGAGATCTTACATGACTTATTAAAATATCCCAATTTCCATAATCAATGCTCCAAAAGCTTACTGCTGTATTTAAAAGTGAAAGCACGCTCAAAACATTTCCAACCACATAACTTGTGGTGTCAGAGGCTGCCAAAAAAGTTAGAATTGCACTTGGGATCCCTGTAATATAACTTAACCATCCGGTTACAATGGAGATATCGTTGCTAATTATTGAAAAGTATGATGCAGTGAAAATACTCAACGCAGTCCCTATAAATCCAGTGACGACTGCAAGCACTGACAAATCTTGAAGAAAGTTGCTTTTGCCATCACACATTGCCATATCCTGTTTTTTGGATGGATGTTGATGATATTTTTTCTTTTTTCCATAATATTGATTTTGCCTATATTTTTACAAATAAAAACTTATTATTATCTTTTATTTTTAAAAAAGTTTTCGCAATGCATACCTGACATAAGCTGGCAGAAAATTTTCAACATGTTTTTGCTTGTAAAAATTGTTTTTTGTAATGAACTTTTTGTTTGGAAATTTTTTAATTGGCAAAAAATTTGATAAATCCGAATTGTAACCTGGAAATTTCTTTCCATTAAATATTTTGCATTCTGTACAGTTCCGATTGCTTTGTTGATATTGTTGAAATACAACTGGAGAAATGTTAAACGCATGTGAAGGGAGGAAAGTGTTAAACATTACATGCACTAATAAAAATACGGCTTTGCAACGATGGCGTTTTCGCCAAATCCACAAATTTTGTGTTCTCATAATTATAATTACTTATATAACTTCTCCTTTCACAAGATGCTTGGAATGTTTTGTTGAACTCTCCAGAATAAATGCAGTAATTTTGAGATTTTGCCTGGCATTTTATGCTAAAACAACGGTTCAAAGTAGTTATAGGCAGCTTAACTTACTTATGCCATTGTTCGCAACTGTAGACTTTAGTTTGATGTCTCGATCTTCTGAAATGGAATGAGAAATTGATTCTGTCTTACAAAGTTGCGATTACTAGAATGTCTCAAATTAGTCTATTCATTTATTTTCCAACGAAACATTTAGCCACTTCACAAAAATGCATCTCAAGTGGTTATATTTTGCAGCCAATGAGTAATAAAAAAAATAATCCAAAGCTAAAAATACCTGTTTGGTCTATTTTTAATCACTAATCATGTAGCAGATTATGTACAACGTGTAATATTCATTCTTAAATTTAAAGTTCAAGAAGCCTTATTTATAAAGCCTCATTCTCAATGACTCTTCATTGTATTTGCATTATTAATTCAACGTGTGAAAAATATATTGTACAACGTGAAATATTATTTATTTGCTGGTATGTGAAGAGTTGTCTCAAGTGGAGCTATCCATGGCTATTTTTAGATACAATTTAATCCATTCACTGTGAAATATTTACCAAAACAAAGATCATATATAATTTTTACAAGTTCTTTTTTTTAAACTTATAAAACTTAAATTTTATTCTATTTTTACATTTTATTTAACAAACTAAATCAACTGAACTATCTTTCTTTTTGGACTTAAATTCTTCTTGAATTTCTTGAAGACTTTTCTGTCTGGTCTCTGGAAGGGCAAAAGCTACAACAATTCCTGACAATATGCAAAGTCCCCCAAACATCCAAAATGTCATTTGAATACTCAAGACATTCTTCAGTCCATGAAAGTACTTTGTGATAAAAAATGCCAATCCCCAATTGTAGCTTGTTTCCAGGGAATAAACCACACCCACAATTGATGGGGGTAACAGCTCACTCATAATTGTCCACACTAAAGATCCTATTCCAATTGAATAGCCTCCATTATAAAGGATAACGAGAAGAAGGGGGAGCAGTGGCATCGAGCTCCAACTTTGAGGAAAGTGGAAGACAAATCCAAGTCCTACTAAAGACATCGCCATAATGACAAAAGACGCAATTAGAAGGATTCTACGACCAATTCTGTCCACCAAAAGAGAGGAGAGGAGAACTGCAAACACTTGAACAAGTTGAACCAAAACGGCACATAAATTTGAATCCAAGGAGTCTCCGTGGTTTTTTAATGAACGGAAAATATCTACGGTGTAAAAATTGAGTGCACTAAATCCACAGGTTTGATTGAACAGAACGAGACTAATGGTTAGTATAATTGGCTTCCATATTTCTGGTCTTGAGAAAATGTGAGATATTGAAAATGAGGGTGAAAGTTTTCCGCTTTTGGGGGAATTTTCTTGAAGCTGAAATAGTTAAATATTTAAATTGTTTTAAATTCCAAAAAAAAATATAAAAATAAATTAGGCTTTGTACCGTTTCAAATTCTTCTTTGACTTGTTGGGAATTATTTCTCAGCCAACTCAAGGCTTCTAAAGCTTCATCTGACTTCCCCTGCATCATGAGAAATCTTGGAGATTCGGGTAGAAATGCAAGGCCTAGCATAAAAATTAGTGGGATCAAAACACAAGCTGTGGATAATACTTTCCATCCGGACAAAGATCCCAAAATGGTTCTAAAAAAATATCAACAATTATATTTCGATAATCTTCAACAATTGTTTCATGTGCCAACTTACGAAAATAATCCTCCTAAAACAACCATCAATTGAAATCCCACCCCAATAATCCCCCTGACTTCAGACTGAGAGATCTCACTGAGATAAATGGGAGCGACTAAACTTAATACTCCGACCCCAAATCCGGTCAACAATCTTCCTCCGAGTAATGCCCCCATGCTATTAGCCATACTGAGTATGATCCATCCCCCGAGGAAGAGGACGGCGGAGCTCATCATAGTTCCCTTTCGTCCCAACCAATTCCAATCTACCGTTAACCCCGATAAAAGTGAGCCTCCAGCCGCCCCCAACGTTAATATGGAACCAACCCATGGGGCGTCTAATTCAAATGAAGCAGTCGCTTCCAAGTCTGGGAGGGAAGGAGAAGACCAGCCCAAAGCTGATCCCATTGTGAAGCCACCAACGGTAACTAGAAAATGCAAAAAATCTTACTTCAAGTAAATTTATGGGGCCCATGAAAATGGCTTTTTATAAAAAAAAAATACACTACAGAGGTGTGTAAATTGCCTGAGTCAGTTTGTTTCCTTCTCAATCTCTAACTTTATAACCTAACCTAGCCCAAATTAACCACAAAATTATTTAGATAGAAACACTTTTTTTTGCCCCAATTCAATTTTTCCAAGATTTAATTTCACCAAACCAATTCTAGACACTTCAAAAAAGGGTTCTGATGCGTAATATAATCTTAAGAAGTGTTTTATGTTCATAAAAAATTGTAAAAAAAACAAAATATTTTTGGTTTCCAAAGAACATTTTTTGCCGTTTTCTCAAACCCATTTGAATTTTTTTAATTTGAATAATCATATATC
>JAQIXN010001706.1:0-16050 GCA_034698145.1 Proisotoma minuta
TTTCGCCAAATTAGTTGCTATGTGTCGAAAAGAGGCCGAGTCAAAATCACTGCCAATTCTTTTAAACCAAACAATAGGATGCTGCTGGAGACAACAAGCCCTCCGTGAAAAAACTTGGACCCATAATTATCTCAATCACCTTTGTTCTTCTATGTAAATAATCTTGGGTGTAGTTGGCTAGATAAACCAGCTGCCCACCACTTCATCTTAAAACAGCTACCTTTTTAGCCCTTTCGTAAAGCTTCACATGCAATCCTATATTTCCAAGTCGAATCTGATCAACCTAAATTGGCCCTGAAGAAATTTCAACGCAAAAATGATTTTTTCAATGGAAATGTCCAGAATTTCCCAAAGCTGAACTTTGGTAACCTCACCTCTTTGCAATTTTCGATCGTGTCTAAACATTGTTTGTTCTTTGTTGTTTTCTACCCTATAATTAAGAATTTGTTAATTTGCATGAGCCTTAAACGGCTAATCAATTAACTTTAACTTTATGCAGCATGTTTGTTGTAAAATCTTGACTTCAATCCAAGAATCTGCTAAAACGGCAAAGTCATCTCTCGTTTAGTTTGTAGTATTTGTACCCGCAGGAGAAAGGTGGCCGTGTATTTTATCTCCCATTTAAATCAAATAAATTGATCCAGCCAACTAATTGCAGAGATGTTCAATCTCACCATTATCTACTCATGGATCTCTCCCTTCTAAAATCCAAGTAACCGCAGACTTCTAATTAATCCAGTGGAATCAATTATGAAATATTATCCCAATTTATTCTGGCTATCTATACTATTTGTGGCATCAAAAAATATTTAAAATTCAACAAGCGACATGGACTCGGAACTTGGTTGATTAAACAAACCCCATCAAATATCAAATCCTATTAAACTTTTTAACAAGTACTACAACCACGGACTTTGATGTGGTGCACTCCATTGATCCATGCTGCATATTTATTAGGAGAAAGAAGCAGAGTATGAAGCTCTACTAATAAGGCTTGCTCAAGACAATATTTATGTTAAAGATGAAATTTAATATGATTTAGCATTTAATTTAATATTTAATCCCTCCCTGCCTTAGCTACTTTAGAAGGAACCTCCTTTTAAATGTTTATTTCATGCATCACTACTTATTAAATTATTTTGGATACTTTTCTAATAAAAAGAAGCTCGTCGCTGCTAAAATATACATTCAAGTACAACTTTGCAGCAATATTTCAACTGGATGAAAATTGCCAGATTGGTTTTGATGGCTATATATTTTGCTGGAAGGGATGGGAACGATTACGAATGGTAAAGAGGTGGTGCAGGGTAATTAAAATGGAGATGGGAGCAGGGGAACCTCCTCTGGACATAAAATGTGTTGTTGTGTGTTTTTGTATCATCTTGAAACTTATCAAAATAAAGGGAGGTAAAGAGATATTTCATTTTCCTCCTCGTTAGCAATACTTTGTTTCATATCCACAAAGTTGACTGAAGACCCAACACGAAGACCAACAAGATTATTGCCAGGACCCTTCAACTCTTTTCATGAGGGACTTGTAACCTTGTTAACTTTTATGATAAACTATTTCAATCGGGCGTGGAACTCGAGTTTTCCAACTTAATTACTACATTTTTTCCTTGTTAACTTGTCTAAATTTGTTGTAAGTTTATTGAAATTTTAAGTAAACAACAAGTCTTATGAGACTTCAATCAAATATTAATAAGAATTGAGAGGCTTAACACAATATTTCATATTTGGAACCATTTGATCAATTAAACCTAATAAATGGGTTGTCTGACCTATTAATTCATTTATGAATGTTTTTCATAAAAATTGCAATCTATGCTTTTTTATCAAACTTTCACCTCTTTCTTTCTATAATAAAGTTTGCACTCGTAAAAACTGAGCCCCACTGACTTGGAGAGATAAGAGGATTATCAAAGATAAAACTGGGAAGTTTAATAGCAGTAAAAATAATAAAAAATCATGGTTATTATTTCAAGGAAATTGCCAAGCTTGTTTGATAGTGTTCGTTTAATGATCATTTTACAGTTTCAATTACACAACATTTTATCTCAAAACTTGAATTTGTCTCAATTTCCTCACAAGTAATTAAATTGTTTGTGTAATTAAAATTGTGTTTGTCTTGTACTTGAGAAAATCATTTTGATAATAATTATTTTACATATGCAGCTCTAAAAAATGGCGTAAATGAGCCAACCAAATGAAAAAGTCAGTTAATTGCAGAAACCGACAAATCCCACACCCTCATAACCACAGGAGTTTACAAAACCAGCATTTTGCTTTTGTAGTTACATTTCTATCAGTCAAATTATACAAAGTTGCATTTAAACAACAGTTAGTAATCTACAACTTGGCATCAACTTTCTCATTAACAAGGAGGAGCTTTATTAAAACCCGTCATGGTAGTTTTGACCTCTTATTATATCATCAGTTGACGCAAATATAATCTCGTCTCACCTCAAGCATTTTGATTATAATTTCAGTTTTTAAAAAGAGCAGTTGGCATTTAAAGATGCAGATTGGAGCTAAAGATAACTACCAAAAACGGTGGCGATAAGAATTTCTTGGAAACACGCAAAGTGAAAAGTAAAACTGACAAGCACGTAGCCCATTCATCTAAATTGTAAATATTGCCTTTGGTCTCTCTCTCCATCAACATTTCATTTGTAATAAGAAAGTAATCAACATCAAGTCAGCAGACATTTACAATTTACAAAATGCAACCTACCACCGAGCTTCTGTTGATCATTGTGATTATCCATGCTTTTCCAACCTTTGGTTTGGAGCATTTTAAGCAGGCTATTTAGTCATGCCTCGCCTTCCTCGCCTTGTTATCTCAGATTTATGAGGATAAGTCTACATATAGATAATTATTCAGAAAATTGCAGCAGTCAGCTAGGAGAATAGATAATGAACAATTTTTGATCGGGTCAGGTCTGCTGTTGATTGACAGGATAAATGCTTGCTTATTTAGTCAACGTCAGAAAATTGGAGGAAAGTGGATTCATTCTAAATAAATACTAAATTTAATAAATCGATAAATAGAGATATGAAAACGAGATCATTATCAAGTTTTTTTTAAATGAGTGGCCTAATTTTAGAAAATCAACGTGTATATGTACTAATCGCAGGAAAGTCTATATTTCCACACCAATGAATTTCCTCACTTTCATCATCCCTCATTTTATAAATGCTTTGGACAAAGAAGAAGCCAAACTAAAGAACAATAGACACCGACTATAAAATCTGTCAAAAAAGTCGAGTCCTCTTCATCCCTTTACCGGACTTATGCACCTTTTATAAATTCAGCCATCAACGACTGCTTTGAGTTTGAGTTGGTTGCAACCCTTCTTCCTCTTTTTTATACCTTCATTAACTAATAGCCCTTATTATGTAAATAAATTTGGGATGGTGGGATGTAAATGAAATGAAAAGTGGTGCTGAGAACTGAGATGACTGATGACGAGTGGAATGAATTATTTCATGCTCTATTAAAAATAGCAGTCCCTGATAGAAACAAACCAGTTGGCCAGTTAACAGAGTCAGCTTCATTATGTATTATTGGGCTAATAATTCTTTTCAAATTTGAATAGACTACTAGAGAATAAGACAACAATGGCTCAAAGGGAAACGAGTGGCCAACAATGGCCTACCGGAAACAGCAGGAGCAGAACGGTGGGTAAAAAAGTGACAGATGCTGGAACCCAATACGAGCTCCTATATAATTCCTATTTCATAGGCTTATGAAATGCGGACAAGTTTCTTCTTCTCATATTTTAGCATAGACTAAACAAACAAGTGATTGAGAAATTATATATGACATAATTATTCTTTCTCAAGAAAATATTTTTGTCATACAAGAACTGGAGAAAAATACAACTGGGAGTAGTAGATATTTTATTTATGTTTTATTACATGATTTGACTAAAGTGTACCACCCAAAATGCCTGTCACTATTACATCCGTTTCTCTGGCTTGTAACCCCTTCACTCATTCACGTCATAGATTATACTTGTACAATATTTGTTTTCCATGTCAGTTCATTTCATGTCAAAGTTCCCAAAAACTTTCATTCGGAAGTCTTGGTCACTGCCCACTTTTTACATGCCATATGCCACAATTTCTAACAAGCCATCAACAATACTTTGTCATAAGTTTCCACCCTCGACCAAAAGCCCCCACCCACCCACCGCACGGCAACAATGAAGACTTTTACCTATTATTACCTTTCTTTCATAAACAAGATTTACATTTAAAAAGCATATATTTCAAGTAGTCATCCAATTTAACAAGCCACCTTTTGTTTTACTCGTACTTGCATGCCAGAAATTGAATTTAGCTTTAAAGGGTTCTCAATTTTAAAAACCAATTTTGAAAATTAAATGTACACATTATCTCGTGCATTATCCCTAATTTTTAACTAATAGGAGATGAAAGATAACAATTTCTTCCCTAGTTAACCTCATCGACCCCAACGGTCGGTCGGCCCTTCTTTTCGTGTCTTATTCATTCATGCAATTCTTGTACATATGTAACTTTCTTTGGACCATTTGTCTTTCTTGGTGTTATCCCCAAGTGAGCTAATCAGCAGGGAAGAAATACACTTAACACGACGATCCATAAACTAACCAAGATGCATGAAATGCAAAGAACAATGAAATGAGCCAACGGCTAGGTAATGAAAGCTGCGAATTGCCGTTAACTCGGTCGGAATTAAAGTTGGATGATTTACAATCAATTTCATGATGAAATGTGATCTCATCTCTAGTTTTATGTACATTTCTGATAAAATATAATAATAATATTTTAAAATGCATAAGATTCTGTTAACACCCCACTCACCTATTAAGTACTTGATAAAAGATGCAAGAAATAATGTAATGCGTTGAACTATGACCTCTGTTTGAAAAATGATTTATGTCCTATCCTCCATCTGCTATTATTCTCATTGGAATGTTTTTTTTCGTTGGTTTAGCCAACAAAATAAATGTGCTTGTTAACAGATTCGATGCATATCTCAAATCATTTTCCCTTTGACTTTGAGCTATTTTGCAAAATGCCGAATCGTGTTTTATGGATTATTAAACTAACAATGAAACGATAACGTGATTGCGGGTTATAAATCCCTATTAAATTAAGTGGCTTGGTGGGAGTGAAGTTCACAATAATCAAGTGTCATGTCCATCTTGTATAAAAATGTAAAACGTTCTTGTTCTACATTGTTTGAAAAATTTGAGGCTGCTTGAATAAGGAAACTGTATCAAAACATCAAACACTTGATTTTGTATGCATCGATTTGCTTTTTACTGGCCATTTTTCACAAAATGTAATCCATGTCATGTCCAAGTTGCAAAGTCAAGAAACCGCATGCAACTCGTGTACAAAACTTGTTCTGATTCCTTTTCAACGGTAAACCACGGGATCAAAGGAATGAAAAATATCGGTCATAATTTATTGTGTCACAAGTAGAGTAGAAAGACTTTGTAAGGTGAGACTTTTGTATACTGCTTCTTTCATTGTCTCATCCATCAAATCAGTTTAGGAAAATGTTTTGCATTACACAACATAGCTCATTATGTCACTTTTCATTGGGTTGTATCGTTTCTCAAAATATCAGCAGCATTTTGCAATGAAAACAAATGATTTCCCTCATTCAACTTTCAACATGTTTTCATTATTTAAACATTAAAAGTGTTGAAGGGTTTTTGTAGAGCTATAAACAAGTTGACATTAAAGCGGAGAAAATTGATTACCTCCGAAAAATCAACAACTTTTTATGTTAATGTACAAATTTCGTTGCATACAGAACAGACAAATTAAATAAGATAATAAAATTGCGTAATTTGTTACAACTCCAGGTACAATAGTGCTCTCAATGGTTAATTCAAAATACATTTATTTTTTAGCCGTTAATGTCCTGATGGTAATAACCGGCACGAATCCACATCTGTCCGCACAATTTTAGGCTCATTTAAAACCTAACAAGTTTTCGAACAAAAAACTCATTCTAATGATTATTGGCACCAGGATCACGTAGCATTTCAAATTAATTTCATTTCAAATACAATCCCAGTCATGGCAGACTGTAAATAAGTTCAACTCTGGAGCTGGAGCTAATGTTTAAAGCCTTAAATCAAAACCTAAAATCTTTCCATTCTACAAACACTATGTACAAAAATAAAACAATTGGAGATTTCTTTAAAGATTTAAAAATCAAGAGACAGTCAATTACAAGGGTAATTTGTCTAATAAGGACATTGGATGAGAAGGACAAGCTTAAATCCAATCCCAAATATTTTTTTCTTGTAAATGAGAAGCAGCCTATTTGTAGTCCATTCAGAGCCAGTCTCCACCGACGTGTCTTTCGACATGACTGTGACATCGTCTTTGATACCACATTTTTTAAACCTCAAACACTTTTGAGATGGGATGCAAATGTTGTAGCTGTATTTTTTGCCCTGGAGTTCTACTTAGTTGTGACCAAAGGGAGTGAGATCTTGTGTAGAAATCTTTGAGCAAGATTTCATTTCTTAAAAGTTACTTCAGTGACAGAAAAAGCACTCCCTTAAACAATAAAAATGGAACAGGAGAGAGAGACAATGAAATGTTGACTGAATGGACATTTGGACATTGGGTGGAAGTTTTTTTAAATTTTAAAGTGGAGAAACAAGAACGAAGTAGGAACAAGGCAATTTCTACTTAAACAAGGACAAATAAGCCAAGATTGACGAGATTCCAAAAGAAGATTTTAACAACAGTTGAATTTAAATGCATGGGCTGATTTGCTTTACGACAGTTGACATTGCTTTTGTATAAACAAATTGGTCCTCTCCATTTGTCCTTTCCAAGTCCATCTGTCTCTCTTTCAAGCTCTTTTTACAAGAATGAGTTACGCAATGCAAATATGGACTTCAATGCTAAAAAATGTATTTGCTCAGTTGTAAGCTATTATCTTTTTTATATAAAAAACATTATTTAAATGCCTTGCAATTATTCATTGTGCTAAGAAATGTCTTTGAAATTCTCATCATAAAGCAAATAAGAAATTCATTAAAAATAAACCATTATAATTTTCTCAAAGAAATTCATGAGACGGAAAAAATTGAGAAAGAACTTTCCTCCGAGAAATTTTCTCCGCTTTATTCATTACTTAAAAATGCGTTTGTGAATTTTTATCAAAAAAATGAAATGAAACTCCAAAAATGTAAATGATAATATTATTCATTCATTTAAAAGCATTTTGTTGGGAGTTGTCCGTCAAAATTTAATTAGTTAAAATTTTTAGGGAGATGCGTCTGGATAATGGAATTGAATTTGTTTCTCTTGCATTAGTCAAAGGTTAATTAACGCATCGGTTTTAGTTTTCCCTTCCACTTTCCCAACATCATTTGGCTTTTAAAGTTTATAAAACCTGTCAACTAAAATGACGCAACGTCCTTCCAATTTTTAATTCCTGGTTAATAATGAACTTAATTGAATTAATTAATAATAAAGTTTGTGGAGGGGAGCCCTGCTCTTGACATTTTTATTAAGGCAAAGGCAAGGAATGATTGAAACTGGATCAAATTGAACAATGGCAAATTATCATTGTCCAACACCTTTTATTCAAACCAATTGATACTGTGGGTAGCTCTAATCTCTAATTCAGCTGTTGAGTTTGTAATTCAAGTGTTAATTGAGAATCTAATCCCAAATTCTGAAGCCGACCCTTGTAAGTAAGTGGAGCAAAAAGTGATACAATCCAAAGGAGAGAATTACTTTTTTAAGAGCGGCTGGAAGATAATTAAAGAGGTGAAATTGGACACTGATCTAATGAAGCCTGTGCCCACATTTAAAAATATTTACCCCTTCCCAAAAACCGACAAAGTAAATACACAGCGCATTGCTTAAGATGATAGAGCGAGTGAGGGATGAAATTCAATTGTAATTTGAGACTCGGATTTTGTCTCAACAATATCAACAAAGTAACGGAGAGCTTCACTCCAACGAAATTCCATTGGATAAGGATACCATTAAAATGTAGAACATTAAAAAGGCTTTCCCAGAAACTTTCTTCTAAGAGATCAAATTCAAAGAGGGACAATGATTAGTCATAAGCAAGACAAAGTGGATGTAAGTTTTGTGGTTTACTTAACCAACAACTTGGAGAAATTTTTATTTGATTCGATTTCTTTAGAATGCTCTTCATGAAATCTAACCAAGCGAGAGAACGAGCCATCCATTTGTCATCTATATTTTGCTTTCCTTTTGTCATTTTTACTTTAGCCGATGAAGTTCTTCTTGATTTTACTCATCCTTTTCCTGTTTACCAACCTTAAAAGGAGGTGGAAGGAAGGAGATAAAAAGTAGAGTAAATGGAGTGTCGCATCTCACTATCCTTCGACTTGTCAACCCAATTTGCTTTTCGGTCGTTATGTCCCTAATGCAATGCCATTCACAGTTTATTTTATATTCTTTTGCAAGAGTGTATAAAGCAGGAGTTCTTAATTTGGGTCCTCCAAAATAACACAAGCATAGCCATTCAAATTCAACTCTTTTCAAAGACCCAAAGCCTTTTTGTCGTCTGAAAGGGAACTAGCTAAAGTATGAGTGACACAACTTTTAAAATAGTGGAGCTTGTAGACAGGCGACAATAATTTTGGTGGTTTTTCTTGCATAAAGTGCAGCAACACTTTTCACGCACATTTACACTTGCTGCAGTCGTGTACTTTTTGGAATAAAAAAGAGGGGAGCATTATCTTATTACTTTAATGAAATCATTACTGCATTCAAAGTGGGATGAGACTGAGCTAATATTTAAACAGAGGTTGTCTGGAAAAAAGCAGCAAGCCAAACAACTTCATTGCATTCTAATTGCAAATAAGCACACAAATAATGAGACAAGATGTACAAGCATCCACTTTACTAATTGCATCACATCATAATAAGAGTAGCACCTGGTGGACGACACTTTCTGCCTCTGACAAGAATGCAAATGCATCTTCATGTAATCCTTATGAATCAAAACGAGAATTTTCTAAATTCACTTTGGGTTCTTCCAAAATATTTGTTACCCCTTCCTACCTATATATATTCTATTATTGAAACATTAATCTGTATTTTTTTATTAATGAGTGATCCTCTATAATTCTTGGGATTACTTAGCTATTGTTCCGTATTAGATCCTATTACCAAAGTTCATCCCAACAATTGAAGAAAGAGGGTAAAAGAATAATAATTAAGAGTAAACAAAAGAGGATCCACATTCAATAGAAAAGGATTATAATGATCCATTCTCTTCTCCCACTTGACACTCACTACACTCTTGTCACTTTCATGATAAGTTAATGAGATAAGGGACAAAAAAGCTTCTTTTCTTTTCCATCTTCTCTTTCTTAAAGGGTCATTTACAACACACAATAAATTGTTGCTAATTGGATTATCCTACCTACGCTATCCAACATTATTGTTAAATGTTTTGTTCAACATTCTCACTCGAGATATCTTAATAAGAGGAATAAATAAGCTTTGCTTGCATCCATAAAAAATAAAGTTACAAATATTGTCAGTTGTACATCTTGGCGAATGTTGACAGCCGAAGCAAAAGCAAGCTCTAAATTACAAAAGTTAAATACAAAACAAACGCTACAGTTTTTGTGACATTGGAATGGAAGATGTCAACTATTTTCCCCTTTAACTAAACGATGATCGCTTATTTAACAAACAAGCGAGAGTCATTACTTTGTGCCAATGTAAAATGTCAATTGCCCAAGTTGTAAATTTCCTTTCTAGTCAAAATCCTGAACTATTGGAATGAATAATGGTCATTCATTGACAAGTTGGACCAAACCTTTAATTCTCTTCTTTCTCTAGATAAGTTACAACAGGTTAACAAGTGTAACATAACACCTACCAACTTTATGCCAATTGAATGTGCAAAATTTGGTTTTGTAGTTGGACTTCAGCTACGGCTACGCACACCACACCTTAGGGTGCAGTACAAATACTGTAAAATTCCAATTAAAATAGGGAAGAGTAGCATGAAGCAGTCCAGGCCACAAATGTACACAAGTAATTGATTGCATTCAAATTCAACGGAGGAAAAATGAAACGAAGGCTCACTCATCTTGTCTTGATGGATTGCCTTGGGTAGCTCATTTTTATTTATTTATTGCTCAATTATAAGTGACCCCACATGTTATTTTATACGCCATGCGTGGTTGCATGCAAACAAAGTCAAAGCCAAGTCAACTTCAAATAACCAGCTCGGTATAAACCACCACCTTGTTTCGTTTCATTTGCTAAAAGCTAAATTATTGGCTAAAGTTTCCAAATTCTTAAATTGAAAGCATGGCCAATAAATATTAATTATGAAGATGAATGGGTTCTCCAAACCAAAAACACCAACTAAAGTCGTCCGTCGTGTGATATTCAATATCTTGTTTGTCTTCTCAAAACATAAAATTACAAGATGAAAAGTGTTATTCTTCATAAAAAGTTGGTTGGAGTTGTGATAATTAATTTTTCTATGAACTGCCATTACAGATAATACATGTTTGGGATGTAGCTTGCTGTATCATTTTACAAACTGTCATAAATATTGCACAATCCAAAATTGTAAGAATTGGTCGTTAATTTTCCATAAATGTTTGAAACGAATGGACGTTGCAATTTCTTTCTCAATTACACAAAACATGTAAAAGCTGCATTTTAGTGGATCAAATATCATTCATGAGCCACCATAAATTTGTCATTCCATATAAACAAAATTTATAAAGTTCAACCCACGCCACGGACGAAAAAAATGGAGAATACTTAAGAATTTTTCAGAAAAAATCTCTTTGGAATACCTACACCTATTTTTTAAAACGTATCAAAGAATGGAATGTTGAAAGTCGGTCTCATTTCTTGAATAGTCCCAAAATCTGATTTTTTGAAGAGAATGCGTGCATCTTGTAATGATTTTGACAGGTGATAACAATCTAGCTCCTATGCATCTTTCACCTGAACTGAATTTTCAATGTGATCTTTCCTCAATTACAATGAATTTCAACAATTTAAACTTGACAGTGAGTAAGCCCTTTAAACAAAGTCATTTCTCACAAATTTTACATAACATGTACTTGAATAACCAAATAAAAATCGGAGCAAACACGCAACAAATCAATATTCTTCTCACAATTTTCAAAAACCTACAATAGTAATATCCACGATTATGGCACTCGCATCATCATCGCATCTTCCTGAGCTACATAAGTAAGTGGGCTACGAAATTAAAGCTAATTTTGGTCTGCTTGAGAATTTCACGGCAATTTAAACCGAATCGTCCCCCGTTATAAAATGTAGAGGATAAAGGTTAATGCGACACGAATAAGAATTGATTATCGGACGACAGGATAATGATGATGGAAGGATACAAATAATGCATTGAATTTGTCGGGAAGTATACCAAATTGGCAAATTACCCTATTCATGGATTTATTTCAAACATAATCACCTCATTGTTAAAATGGTTATATATCGGTTATATAAGTCCACATTACATTGTTGTTAAAGAAAATTATTATGGCCCGACCTCAAAGTCAAGATCAGAAAGAAAGATTAAGTTTTAATAACTTTGTATTTAAGATTAGCCTATAAAAAAGAATGTCAAAGATTTGAATAATGTTTAAAGATTCATCGTCAGTTCTAAATTTGGCACAAGCATAAAATAATCCATTAGCTTTGCATAAGTAATGTGCAATTTGTTATTCTTGAACTTGTACTTTGGCTATACAATCTGTTGATGGCAATGACACAGAGTCAATTTTTAAGGAAGTTCAACAGGGCACATCAACGTCATGCCAATCATTAGCCTACAATTCATATGGAACTTTACTATCGATCACAAATTATGATTGGATACAAACAGAGTGCTAAATTGCTATTATTATTGCTCATTCAATTATTCTTCATGTTCGCATTTACAAAGGATTGAAAGGAGGATAGAATATATTAAAATTGCGATTATGGATGATTAGTGGTAATTACTGCATTGTATGTAAATTTATGTGTAAATCATATTTATCCAAAGGTGAAGAGGCATAAAAACGTCGATCAACAACCCAAACCAATCAAAAGATGTGCATACAACTAATTTTGAGATGACACTGCCAACAGAGAAGTTGAAATAATCGCATTTCTTGAACTTTCACCTCAAATAATTACTGTTGCTAAAAGGTTTGTTGTTTGTGCTAAATCTAGATTACAAAAGTGTATATACTTAAATACATTAATTTTAACTATTTATTTTTATGGCTCAATGGTTCTTTTTATAATGAACTCAATCACATAAATTATACAAGCAAACAATTAAGGATTGTTGAATTTTATTTCCCAAGTGCAGCTTTAGAAAACAGAGTTTCCAAACGTGTCGTCGGTGTAAACAGGGACTGATTTATGGACTAGCAACAGGATGCATAGGAGAATGACACAACCGGAGGATGCAGAAGAGACTTGGCTTAATTTATTAATTTGATGTATTATATGCTAGTTAACAATTGACAATAGCTTTTTTGCCACCAGTTTTATTAAACAGTTGCAGCAGTAGCTAAATAATTTATAGCAGTTTCCCACACTTGTTTTATTATCTATCTTAATTTCAAGTGCATTGTGCATGTAAAATAAAAAACCTTACAATAATGTCAACTATTCATGCAACCAAAAAAATAAATGAGCAGATGCTAAATGAGACTTTGTTTATGTTTAGTTGGTGCTTTAGGGTAATTGTTATTGGTTTAATTAAAAAGAAACAAAAAAGCAACAAGTCGGTTTATGCAAAGTGAAAAAAAAATCAAGCTTGAGCACAATTTGGAAACAATGCTTTTTCAACAATTTTCCCAGATTATCTATCAAGTTTCTTAAAATTCCAGTTAAAGAATTTTAAGATCTTTTTTTATTTAGTAAAGCAAATAAAGCGACATCCGACAAATGCTAAGGGGATGTTCCAAAACTGGGCAGGGTAAGTAATAAATGGGGAAACAAAAAAATAGTTAACCAGCCTTAGACTAGTTTAGATCCATACATAGTAAAATGTGGTTTACTCAAAGTTGTTTTCAATTTACTTTGAAAGTACTTTGTTTGGTTTATGGCAGTAAGTAATCCCTCAACTCTCAAGTCCACCTTCCCTTCCTTCATCTTCTTGAAATGAACACAAAGTGGGTTTTACTGCAAGTCAATTAGCTGGAATTGTTTTTCTTGACTGCGAAGATTAAAAAGAGACCGAAGAAGGTAAAGAAGTTGATCCTTTAAAATCTTGATCTTGAATATCAGGTTTAAACTTAAGGGTGGCCTGGCTGTATTTATTCAGCTTGAATACCTGCCATAAATTGAAACAACTTTCCATAAAGGATATGCACAAGATGTTTGTTTTTAATTGCTTTTTACAGTCGGCAATAAATTGAAATTGGTGTTTAAATATAAATAGGAATTGATAAAACACACACGTCCCAATCAAAGTTTGCAATGCAGGAAAATACTTTTATTTGTTATTATCAAACTTTGATCGGTATTCCCAAATGTCCACTTCTTGCAAACAAAAAATAATGTGTTACATAACATGTGAAGTAAACACGGTGTTCATCTCGTCAAATCAGATTGGAATTGGACAACAGGCCAAATTGTCCCTTATTCATCAAAAAAGTCCTTAATACTATGTAAAATATACAGCATTTATTTATTTACTACCCCTCTTTTGGGTACATGAAAATATTTCTGATTTAATCTGAAATTTAGATCATATCATGCATTTCGTTTTATTGTATTGCATCAATCGAGCTTTGCCACAATAAAAATGTGCATGCGGCTGCATTTCCATTGTAAATGCTAATTTATCTAAAATCAAATGGAATCTTGTGCTCATTACAATTTGTGAAGTGCATGTTGGTTGGTTTTCAAGATTTTGTGATATTTCGTATTGATATTCCCCTCAAAATATGTGTCCTTTTACAAAAAATGCCTAGTGCCCATTCTAAGAGTAATCTCAAATCCATCTCTATCTGTCATAAAATAAAATGAGTAACATCTCAAGAGAAGAGGCCACTCACTTACCCAAATAATTTATACATTTTGAGTCCTGAATAGTGGACAAGAGTAATTTTATATGAAGAATGTTTCTCTTGAAATCTTCCGGTCCATGTCACCTTCATCATTCCCTTTGGTTTGATCTTGTTTGAAATCATGTGGAAAGAAAATGAAAAATTGTCCAAATTATGGAATTCCTTGTATATCTATGAAGTGGATGTGGGGAGCTGATAAAACGCAGCAGTAGCCAACACCATAAAACATGAGGGGACAATCGTCAATTTTTTCTTGGAAGGGAACATTTGTCCATGCTAATAAGGCTTTTATAAAGAAGGACTCTTGCTTTAATTTAAACTCCTTCTTTTGTATTCAGCCAACCATTTAAATAAAATATAAGGTGGAATAACCATCAAATATCCCATTTATTTTGTATATCAAAAGACCCATCTTTTCAAAACGTTTCAATTCCGAAGGGTACAGTTTTATAATGTAAGAAATGACTGATTACCGTTCTAATCTTAAGTTTTATACTTTAAAAAAATACCAGTGTTCAATTTTGTACCCATTGACCCAGTCCAGTTTTAATGCAAGTGAACCAATTGAAATATGTATTGACCTCCTATTGGGGATCATAATTATGATGTGAGTCATGTAATGGCTGATGGAATATAGAACACGCTACATGCAATTCACAATGGAAGGGGACAAATGGATTGGGAACTGGCTATCAAATTAGGAATCAAATGGAGCCAACAAATCATAAAATTATTAGGCTTCTATATTGAATGACTTTCAAGATCACATCACAACTTGAATAGTGTCAAACTCAAACAATAAATGAAACGATCACTACTTAATGCCCATCGCTGTTGAAATCACCAGGTCATCCACATTCAAGTTCAATGAAATGGTAACGCAAAGCTAAGCTTATTTTTACTATATTTTCAGTTGGGACACTACAATTCAAATTAATAGAAATTAATAATTCCTTGTTTTATTAAAAAATTTCCCGTTTCAGTTTCTGTCATGTGCAGGTCAAGTAAACAAATTATTTCGTTGTTGATCCTTTGGGTAAACTTTGGGTTATGCGAATGGGAAAGTTTTATCCTCAGCGTGAAAATTAGTTTTGTTTGCTTAATAATTAATCTCCTTGCATTGATTCTTCCCAATTTCTGCAAACTATTAATCTTTTACTCTAGGGTTTGATTATCGCAGAATATTTGACAAATTCCAGGAAACACCACACACAGCTTATTATCATTCTGTCATTTTGTATGGTGTGAAAAGTTTACAATTACAATGAGATAATAGAAGAAAGCATATAAAGGCCACATTGCATGGATTGTTGATTTTCTCTCTTGTTGAATTTTGGGCTGATTTTTCCCTATATTAGAATAGAAAAGAATAGAATGGGAGTGAGTGGCCTTCTCTCTTCATTGGTGTGGAAAATCCAATCTTTTCATATTTTTGGAATCCTGTTAAAATCCCTATTTAGTTTTTTCCCTAGATAAAACGCCCAATTATTTGACAAATGACAAGTTGATGATTAGGTTGCATAATAATGTGAATAAACCAGTTGGATACAATTTGGCTTAAATGAAATTTTGCTTCACGTGTGGCACTACTCCGCTCATTGTTGTGAGATGTTGTATTGATTGACACGTTCAGTTGCTGCCTTGTACAAAATAATTGATAATCTTTTTTATTTATTCTTTTGAGAACTTTTACCCTCGTCGCCCGTGGTCTTTATGAATTGTACTTTTACTTACAAAAATCTGACTCGGCTACTTAACTATTTTTTTTTTTACTTTTTGCAGCCTCCATTTACTTGCATTTTTGTATAGTTTAGACAGCTCTTTACAAACCAGCTTTGGACCAAAATGTTCAATTTGTCCCAAACCAAGCCAATCATCGTCATTCAATTTGGAAATGTGGATGGATTCAGGATTTAAAGTTGAACTTGTGATGGTGTTTGATATAACTACCCTTTTATAAGCTAATTTA